>CM067363.1:61592759-61693856 GCA_034401795.1 Chaetoderma sp. LZ-2023a | reverse complement strand
TCTGGTACCATTTTTAGTACGCAGCACCCAGAACAAGATGCGCGAATTAATGAAAAAATTTTCTTCACATAAACATCCGAGCACTACGGGTGTGACGTCACCCGCTCGGATCTTACGGAGAACGATGTCAGCCGATATTCGTGTTACAAATACCGTAGCAAACACCTATTTTCATATCTGCCGATCCCCTGTTGGGGTTTAAAGAAGGCGATCATCCGGCATATCTCGTTCTTAACACACGTCCCAGATTCTTTGGGGTCAGAAATTGGAACATGCGACACAACGAAATTTAGAGACCTAAGTCTTTTAACTATGGAATAATAAGGAAATATACGACCTGGTTATCCTCGGCGGTATCCATATTATCCAATTATCCTTGCAAGAGAATCACTAGCTATCACAATCACAGACAAAAAGACTTAGATTTATTCCTTAATCTCTCCACTGCGAAAAGCATGTATAGCTCTTGTTGCTATGCAAACAAGAATGAGCTCTATGGTAGACGGGTACTCAGCAGTTGGGAGCCGAGTACCCGGTTCCAAGGAGTCGGTAAAGCTTTCTAAGTCTATAGTCCTAGAGCCAGCTGTCAGGGCCAGCTGTATATCAGAAGTAACAGAATGGTGAGTATTGATCGAAGGAGAAATCATCATCCACCTCATACAGTTGATTATAATGTCATATAATTGATAGATAAACTGGAAAGGTCCATTGTGAAGACAGCGTAATGACAGTTTTATTAACCCTTTCACTGTCAAAACCCGGAAATAGTATATTCCTGATGATATAAAACATTCTGTTGAATATTTAAAAATTAATTTGATGGGAAGCAGTTGCCACCTAAGGCAACAATGAGTTCCAGTCATATTAATTTAAAAATATTCAACTGCTTTTCTGTATTATTGTCTTCCAGTTGAGATATGGAGACTTCATCGATGAAAGGGTTAACACGCACGCACGCTGCATGCACGCACGCACGCACACACACACACACACACATATTACAACAATTCATCTTTCTCTTGGACTCACCAGAGGCTTTCTATGTAGCTTCAATTTCTTGGCACAATCATCAACAGGTGAGCTAACCGGACCTACATGAGTTGAGGCAGAAACTGCCGCATCCTTGTCGTTGGTCTCAGCATGGAGCTGTTGAATGTCACCTGTATGTTTGAGAGTGAACACGTCATTGGACCCTTTGCCACGCAGTATAACAGACTTGTTTGACCTCCAGGAATATTCAACCTGAGATGACAAACAGAATCTACATGTGACATGGATGTCTCAAGAAAGGAAATGCAGTTTGAATATGTACCACTGAAAGACATTAGCCATTTAACCCTTGATATTCCGTTGTCTCAATTTTAATCCTTTCACCGATGAATTATCCATCTCTAATTTTCAAGACAACTGTACAGGAACTGTTGAATATTTTGAAATTAATTTGACTGGAAGCCGTTGCTGCCTTAGGCAGCAATGGCTTCCAGTCAAATTAATTTCAAAATATTCAACAGATTACGTTTTACATTGTAAAGAATTGACTTTTTCAGGGATTTGTTGGTGAAAATGTTAAACCTTGAAATTCTGTTGTCTCAAATTTAAGACAAGTACACACAAAAGCTGTCGAATATTTTGAAACTAATTTAACTGGAAGTTGTTGCTGCCTATCAGTCAATTTATTTTCAATATATTCAACAGAATATTCCATACATCAAGCAAGAGCACTGCCTAGCAGGGCTTAATATACCTTTCTTTGATGAATTTTAAGTTTTTCCACGTAACTCTGGCAAACATGGACAGATCTCCTAGAAATGGAATCAAGACACTTTGTTTCCACCTATTATGTCCAGCAGTTGGAAAAAGAATTTTAAATGTAGGTTCAAAGACCCCTGAGGGGGGAGGGGGGGGAGGGAGAGGTGGAGGGGTAAAATTCACGCAAATATGGATGGTTCTCAATGAAACGAAATCATGACATTTCGGCTCCACCTAATATGCCCAACGAAAAAAATTTCAAATGTAGGTTCAAACTCTGGGATCTGACCCAGACACAAAATCTTTGACACATTTTAAAGCATTTCTGGTGTGTGTGTGCGTGCGTGCGTGCGTGCGTGCGTGCGTGCGTGCGTGCGTGCGTGTGTGTGTGTGCGTGAGTAACTCTCACAAATATGGATGAGTCTCTCCAAACCAAAATCATGACACTTTCGTCTCTACATAATATGCCCACTGAAAAAAATTACAAATGTAGACTAAAAGCATTTTGAGATGCGGATTTGCTAACAGACACCATGTGCCATCACATAATACGACCAGTTTTACGACAGCCGTATAAAAATGACTTATTACTTTGGGTGTGTAAGGGTGAAAGAGTTACGTGGGCATGAGAAATTGTACGCTAAGACAAAACAATATTTGAAAATGTCTAACCTGACTCGATAACGAAGACAACCATTCCAGTAAGAAATTGTCAAATTTAGTCTTCACTTGGCCAAGAAATGGACATAAACATGTATTCTAAGCACAAATTGTAATTTTCTGGTACATGAAACCTACATTGATCATTAAAGAATTAAGCTCTTTTAAAGAAAGAAACATTGGTACGCCTAACATGCAGAATGAGAACATAGAAAATGTCAGAAAATATACTTTGATTCCCAAATTATTATTTAATTATATCAATGGGATTCAGGAAACATTTTATTGGTTCCTTGTTTTCCCCCCGACTCACAGAACAATGGAATAATGAGTCCCTGGAAATCTGTACAATGCAGCTACGTGTACATTGTAAGAAATAACTTTGTTTCCAAAAACAAAAATATGGTAGTCAGTAAGAAATTTATATTTATGTCCAATCCAATTATGTTAAAAATATTCAACAATTTGTTTTATTATTACCACACGTTTTGAAAAACTGGATGCGATATTGCAATCCTCTCCATCTGTCTGGCAAGATATCTCATCTTAAACCATAGGAATTTAATCAAATTTAATATATAAGTTACCAATATGATTGGGGATTGCAAGACAAAACTTACGCTATGCTCTGCATACAGGGTGGGTGGGGGTGGGGCAGAAAGTCACATTTGGTGAAATTCAACCAAATTTGGTATGTTAGTTCCCCACATCATTGCAGATAGCGAGGAAATATTTCCATTAGCCTCCGCCGCTGAGGTGGACTTGGAATGGGGGGGGAGGGGGTAGAGCACCAAAGTTGATGAAAGCGTGGGGGTTTGCGATGGCATGCCATCGACTCTACATTCAAGTTTTAATTTGGAAACATTTCTGAGCTGTACTGTATCCCTAATATTCAAATATACTATATGTATGCTAAACTTAATTTATGACACACTGATAATGACGCAAAACACTACTCACCTTTTTAAGAATCGCTTCCAAGTTTATGACAGACTTTGTCTGTTTCGATATTTCCTCTATTTGGTACGAAATCTGGAATGTTCCAAAGTCCATCAACTTTTCCAGCAAAATTGGATCCTGGTTAGTATACTTGTGGTGAATGGCCTGGTCACTGACATTCCAGTGACGTACTTTCATTACGGGATTAGTGATGTCTGCAGCTGGTTGTATATTTAGCTGAAAATACAATTATTTAAACTTATTTAGTTTAACATTTTAACCCTTGAATTTGTTCCAAAAAATTCAAATTTTCTCATATAACATGTCCATTTGCAGACCAAGAAAAGACTATTTTTGAAAATTTACCACTGGAATGACTGGCTCGGTTATCGAGCCAGTCATTCCAGTGGTAAATTTTCAAAAATAGTCTTCTCTTGGTCTGCAAATGGACATTTCTCAAGCCCAGCGCAGCAGCCATTTTTGGCTGATATGAGTGTTAAAGGGCCAAGATACTGACTGCCATTGAAACTGAATATCACTAATTGCAGGAAATGTCAATTTCCCTTTCTCCGAGATCTAACAATACTCACCATTCTGTTACTTCTGATATACAGCTGGCCTTGACAGCGGCTCTAGGATTATAGACTTAGAAAGCTTTACCGACTCCTGGGAACCGGGTACTCGGCTCCCAACTGCCGAGTACCCGTTTACCATAGAGCTCATATTGTTTGCATAGCCACCAAACAAGAGAAAACTATGGCTTGCCTCCGTGGGGCTGGGAGGCTGGGTCCGTAACAGAATGGTGAGTATTGTTAGATCTCGGAGAAAGGGAAATTGACATTTCCTGCATTCTCCTTCGATCAATACTCACCATTCTGTTACTTCTGATATACACCAGATTTGATCAGTAACCTGGTGGGAAGGGGCAAGCCATAAATGCTAATTTTGCCCCTTGGAGAAAGATTTTAGACTTCAAACTTGACTAACGGAGACCTAAAAGGACCGTCAAGTTCACGGAACCGAATCACATTCGCGTCACAGTCCCCCCCCCCTTTTTCCTCCTAAGAAAAGGGAGAGAACTAACGAACATGTATCTCACCTGAAAACACAAATATGCCAAGAGGGTTAACTACTCCCTGCATATTCCATGTATTAGCCTGGGAATGAGCATGAATATATAAGATGAATGAACATGATACATATACATAATACAAAAAACTCTCACTATTGAATTACCTTATGATAATTGGACTTCAGACGTACCGCCTCCAACCATTCACCGGTTCGGCCATCAGTGACACAATCTGGTTGACATCCTCTCGCCTGACCATGCCTGCTTTAGGTTCTTTTCTTACCGAAGTGAGAAAAGGGTGAAAAGCAGTGTGGTCACTAACTATCGTTTCAAAACAGCTAAAGCGAGTGGATTGGCTGAGTCTGACACATCCCTCATATAGTAATCCGTAAATGAGGACTCACAGTGCCATTGTGCAACGGCTATGATGTCCTCTAACGGAACACCATTGTAAAGGGCGGTCGAGGCGGCTATTCCTCTGACATTGTCTGCCCTTACGCCTTGCACCTGGTGCCCAGTCGCCATCTCCTGAGTAGTCTGAATGCATTCGACCACCCAACGAGAGATAGTATCCATGGATGCGGCGCCATAAGGCTTTTTATGGCAGATCCACAGATGTCTATCGTTCGACCGTAACGAGTCAGTCCATTTCTTGTACTTAGTCAAAGCACGGACCGGGCACCAGACACTGGCATCACGATCAAACCTAGTTAACTTCGGTATAATGATCGGTTTGCCAGGATATCTCAAAGATTGGTTCTTTGACATAAACTCTGCTCTTGGCAGAAGACGCAGACCTTCTCCAGAAACAATAAATCGGTTCCTCTCTGCCGAAAGCGCATGGATCTCACTGCGCCTTCTAGCTGAGGAAGCTGCCAATAGAAAGACCGCCTTTAGAGTCAAATGCTTTAGACTAGCCGAATGCAACGGTTCGAAAGGGTGCTTGGCCAGTACATTAAGCACTAAAGATAGACTCCAGGCTGGAATGACTACCGGTTGTCTCGGGCGGAGATTGCTTATTCCCTTCAACATCACATTTAACTGGGCCACCTCTGGACTATCCCTGTTGGCTAGACAAGGGATAACTGATGCCAAAGCTGACTTGTATCCAGCAACTGTGACGGGAGCTAGTCCTGCAAAGAACAGCTCACAGAGAGTCTGCTATTTGCTGAATAGTGGATTGAAAGGTATCAATACCATTTTCTTCACACCAGTCTGCAAATCTGTTAACCTTGTTGTTATATGACTTGAAGGTTGACCTCCTTCTCGCAGCCGCGATGAAATCAGCAGCCTGTCGAGAAAAGCCTTCCGACGTGGAACGTTGTTTGACAACATCCACGCAGTCAATTTGAACATTTCGGGACGCTCGTGTAGGAAGCGTCCCTTGGCCTGGGAGATTATGTTCGGAATCTAGGGCAACTGCACAGGATTTTCCACCAGCAGATCTAGAAGATCCGTGAACCTAGCCCTGCTCGGCCAATACGGCGCTATTAGCAGGACCAGACACGGCTCCTCCCTGACCTTCACCAATACCTTCGGTAGAAGAATGGTGGGTGGGTACGCGTAAGCGTGCATCCCTCTCCAGCTTATCGCCAGAGCGTCTGTATCGACGGCATTTGGATCTGGAATCGGCGAGACATATGTCATGATTTGAGCATTTTCCTTTGTGGCGAACAAGTCCACGTTGGGTTTGCCCCAATGCTCGAAGATCCCTCGCAGAACCGGAGGGTTGAGGGACCATTCTGTTGGCAAGATTCTCTGTCTGCGAGACAAAGCATCCGCCAGAATGTTCAATCGGCCAGGAATATGAGCTGCTTTCAAAACAACCGAGTAATTCCTGCACCATTGAATCAAGTGCCACACCCTGATGCACAGAGTGGGCGACCTGGTCCCGCCTTGGCGATTTATATATGATACTACTGTCGAATTGTCCGACCGTATCAATATCACCTTGCCCCTGATCATCGGAAGGAACTCTTCCAACGCCAGTTCCACTGCCATCATTTCCAACAGATTGATATGCAGCTGACTCTCCGGGAGAGTCCATGTGCCCGAGACCTGGTGTTCTCCCAGGCAGGCACCCCACCCCTTCAGCGATGCATCCGTGTAGACGGACAGCTGGGGGTGGGGTAGGTGCAGCGAAACCCCTAATAGGAGGTTCTGACGCTGTTTCCACCATAGAAGATGCGATATTATCGGCTCCAAAACTGGCACCAGTTTTGACAGGGGTTCTGTTCTCTGTTTCCACAGAGACATCAGATACAACTGGATAGGCCTTCGCATTAGAGCAGCGTACGGGATAACCTGCTCCATGGAGACCATCATGCCCAGCATCTGAAGGAACCGCCTCGCCTGAATGTGGTTTCCCACTCGAAAACTCCTGAGGATGGCTAACAGAGACACCACTCTGGGCTCTGACGGGTAAACCCTGCCCTCCTCGAGGTCGAATCGCATCCCCAAATAAACGAAATGTTGAGTGGGCGTCAACTCGGATTTCTCCTCGTTGACTATCCAGCCTAGATCTGAAAGTAACTTCAGAGTCAGAGCAGTATCCACGTTCAACCTGGCTGCCGAGTCTGCCTTGAGCAGCCAGTCGTCTATGTAGGTGTGTAGCGCCACGTTCTCTTTTCTGAGAAACGCTGTCACCGCAAGGACCACTCTTGTGAAAACCCTCGGAGCTGTCGACAGGCCAAACGGGAGAACTGTAAACTCCCATACTTGATTCTGAAACGCAAATCTCAGAAATCTGTGCCAACTCCGATTCATCGGAATGTGGAAATATGCATCTTTCAGATCGATCGATACACACCACATTCCTTTCCTCAATCCCGCCATTACCGACCTCGGCGTTTCCATCTGGAACCGAGGCGTATGGATAAACCAATTTAATGGCCTGAGATTGAGTATGGGTCTCCATCCCCCTGTGCTCTTGGGGACAAGGAACATGTTTGAATAGAAGCCTGGAGTGTTCCGGTTTGCTGGTTTTATTGCTCCCTTCAGAAGCAAACCCGACACTTCCTTTTGAACGGCTTCTAACTTGTCTGGCTCCCTTGGTACGGGTGTCCAGACAGGTGCCAAAGACAGATTTTGTGGTGGAAAGTCCCACCACTCCGGCATGTAACCCTGGGATAACCATCCCAGGACCAGACTGTCTGACGTCACACCTCGCCAGGCCTCGACGAAACGCATGAGCCTTCCACCCACCATAGACGCCTCGACGTCTAACGGGGTTGTCCGGCTCGCAGTCCGCCCCCCCCCCCTCTTTCTTAACGAGAGAGAGTGAGAACCATTTCGTTCTAGGCACGATGGGTATAACTGGCACCGCTGTTCCTGTTGCACAGGCGCGGTCCAGGCGGATATGAAGGGAACTTGCGTACCCTCAGGTACGCTTCGGCCCCTTCTGTCCGCCCTTTGAGGCCTTACCCTTACCCTTCCCCTTCCCGCCACTAGGGCGGTCAGGAGCAACATTGGGGAGGGTAGGCGCCTCTACAACCTTCCTGGGCTTCTTCGCCGGCGGCGGCTCCGAGAACCCAGCTGAAGCAGAAGTCGCAACAGGCCTGGCTTTCGCCTTGCTCTTATACTTCTTCTGCTTCTTTGAAGGCTGTCCCGTTAGCGGTTTCCCCACAGCCCCTAGTGCGTGCGCTTGCCGCACTAGCTCTAGCTGTAGGTTTACCGCTAACTGATTCTGCGCGATACTGGCGGTATCCTCTAAGATGGCCCGCGCTTGGCCACCGAAGATGCTAGGCCCTGTCAGGGGCATCCCAAGAAGACGCTCCCTGACTGCTGTAGCCGGACGCATATGGTCAATGACCATTTGCCTCCTGGACTTCGTCACTCGCGCTTGCACCCTTGCCAATGCGTCCATTGACAGCACCAAGCCATCATTAACACATGAAAGCGCCACAGGTGGCACAGGGTGGCCTGCCCCCGCTTCAGCCCACACCGACTGAAGGAGACGATAAGAGTGATTGACAGCGCTCATCGCTGCCCTCACACCCTCATCGCATAGGGACAGGACTTCTTCCTGGTGTACCTGGGACTTATCCACTAGTGCCGGACCGGGGCCACCCGACCCGGCACTCTGGACTCCCAGTACCCATCGGTCATCCTCCGTGACCGACGGGACTACACCATACCTGTCGTATTCCCCCCGCGGAATACGACATCTTGCCCGCACCTCCCTGGAGGCCGCGGGGAGCTGACCCTTGGTCATTAGTTGTTTGCTATAAATAGCATCCAACAAACCTATGAACCGTGGATCCAGTCCCACTGACTGGATCCGGGCCGTGGGCAAAATCCCCGTCCTAATCGACACACGGGGCGCATCTTCATCGGCCGTGGCCGAAACCACAGACGGGTCAACCCTGGCTAGCCACGCCAGAGCATCTGACCAATCTACCTCCGACGAAGACACCCCCGCAAACACGTCACCCGTTGACGTGCTCACGGGTCTGCCAGCCACGGCCTCCCGGCAAGGAGCCACGGCTGACACGCCAGGCACTCCGCTACCACACGGTTCCGCCGCCACCCCATGAAACACTCCGGTCCATGGGGTAGGTCCGCACGGAAAACCGTACGGACCCGTAACAGTCGCGGAACCATAGCCGGACACGGGCGCCAACGGCACCCCACGTCCGGCTGCCGGACCAGGCGAGATAGGTGAGTACCACGCCTGGCCCGGCACACCCGTTCCCGTGACGGCTGGTGACAAACCAAGCCGCCCGGAACCGGTGCAAGGTAACGGATTGGCTTCAGCCGCAGGCGGAGCCGCTGACCTGGCTTGCGCCAAACCAGACAAATGGAGGCCGGTTCCGTCCAGGACGGAATCAACCTCCATATTCTCCACCTGCGGCTTCACGGGCTGCAGCAACCTCTCCTCCTCGGCCTCCTCGTCTTCAGACTCCGAAGAGCCGTCACTCATAAATTAACCGTAACCTCCCCGCACCCCACCCCGCCACGTTACAACAACGATCGCATTGATTATGACGACAAGCACACGGCGGGCACAAACACACCCATAATAGATCCTCCAGGATGTGTAACGGCTCCAGGAATCATATCGCATAGCATTCGGGGTATATTTACTAATCAATATAAATTATACCCCTAACGAAAGCAGCACGATATGTGAAGAAAACAACAAAATGTATAACAAACTGCTGTCTCACACGGTAAAACCGCAGACCACGCATCTACTCAAGAATTTTGAAACCACCGATCATTGCAAACCGATCGTGATCGCACGTAAACTTGATCATTCTAAAGTTTCCGGTACCATTTTTAGTACGCAGCACCCAGAATAAGATGCGCGAATTAATGAAAAATTTTTCTTCACATAAACATCTGAGCGACCGGGTGTGATGTCACCCGCTCGGATTCTACGGAGAACGACGTCAGCCGATATTCGTGTTAGAAATACCGTAGCAAACACCTATTTTCATATCTGCCGATCGCCTGTTGGGGGTTAAAGAAGGCGATCGTCTGGCATATATCGTTGTTAGCATACGTCCCAGATTCTATGGGGTCAGAAATTGGAACATGCGACACAACGAAATTTAGAGACCTAAGTCTTTTAACTATGGATAATAAAGAACAATACAACCTGGTTATCTTGGGCGGTATTCTCCATAGTCCTTAGTTAATCCTTTCACGAACACACAAACTATCACCGATTAAAGACTTAGATTTTATTTAAAACCACTAAAATCCCTAATGCAGAAAGCATGTATTGCTCTTGTTGCTATGCAAACAAGAATGAGCTCTATGGTAAACGGGCACTCGGCAGTTGAGAGCCGAGTACCTGGTTCCCAGGAGTCGGTAAAGCTTTCTAAGTCTATAATCCTAGAGCCGCTGTCAAGGCCAGCTGTATATCAGAAGTAACAGAATGGTGAGTATTAATCGAAGGAGAAGGAGAGATCCGATTGGTCACTTAACTATCTGATGTCAAAATCAAAATATATCACTCGTTAGGTGATGTCACAATCAAATGATGTAGGTCCACCATGAAAGTGGCAAAGGGCCAACAGTAAGAGGCTGAATCTTACTACCACGCTTTTTTGTGCATTTACAAGAACTTAATAGACAATCTATTGAACATATATGTAGGTATTGTGATAGGCATAGGCAGGCCTATGGCAGCAACAGCGACCAGTCAAATTAGTTTCAACAGAACGTTTATTAAAGAGTAAAGCCATACATTCCCTACAAGTTAACAGACTGGATTCCTCCATTGATATTGTCTTCTTCTTTTCGATCGCTGGTATCACACTTGGAGAGCCGTTCTCAAGATGAAATCTGTGGTTTTCTGCAGTTCTTTCACAGGCCCATACAGCTTTTCAAGATAAGAGGTTGACAAAGGCCAGATCTCTTCTCTCAGCAGCTGATACGTACTGCAACATTGAAGTATGTGCTCTGTGGTCTGTTCTGCTTCTCCACAAGGACAAGCGGGTGATGTCGCAAGGTGGAACCGCCTGTACATGTGTTGATTTAGTTTAATGAAATGACACATTGATATTGTGATATGCATGAATTCACCTATGGCATAGAATATCCGGTAGGCTCGGCATAGGATTCCAAATTCAAGATACATGTACACATTAAATCCAAATGTAGGATACTGAATATCCACTAACTTATGTACGGATTGACCGTTATGGTTTTGTTCAAGTACACTATTCTCAGACCTCTCCACGAGAGGTGAGGGATTGCTCTCCTCTCGCCTACACTCACCTAAAGTTAATTTTAGGGGAGTATTGCTCGCCTACATTGCTTAGCAAAAATGACCGAATATAAGCAAGTAGTGAAACTGCTCGTCTCAATGGCTTGAATTTTAACTCCCTTCAAAATTCTCATGGAGAGGTCTATATTCTTACCGTATTCATGCTTGCCTTGCCCTGCATAGTTACGGACCAATGCTCTGTCGGCTTTATGGGCACATGTACTGAACAGAATCACTGCGTTCGTCCTCAGGTCCATTTCTTAGACATAATGACATAGTCCTCTTCTGCTGTGTATGCTAAGCAGCCTGCAGCAGTTCTTGACTGTCATATTCACAAGAATTTTGAACCTAATTTCAAAATATTCAACAGAATATGCTTTTTCAGGGATTTGTTGTTGAAAGGATTAATGACAGAACTTAAGAAAATCAACGATAAATTGCAATCGCGTACAAATTTTGCAAAGCAGTTACAGCTATGCGTGTTGCAAGATGTATAGCAACTGCCAAAATATGTGTAGAAAATTGAGATGTGATACCAGATAAATCATTCCCCGAGGCTCTTTGGGAATTCTTTCACTGAATTTATAATGTCATCTTTGCCTGTGGCAGGGTCCTCAGCCTCGCTTTCTTTGATGTTAAACAGCACAAGGTTCAACTAGGGTTGTGCTCGTGATATCGATATCATATCGCACTTTGTGTATGATATCGATATCGAATGGAAATAAAAAATTGTGAGCAAATATGAAAATGAATTTTTTATAATTTCTTATCAAAATTTTATCTATGGGTTTATTTTCCATCAATTTCCCCATGTCTGATAACAACTACATGTACATTGTAAGACAATATCATGAAGAAAAAAAATGACTATTTCTTTGAAGAGGTTTGACAGGTTGAAATAAACAAATCTGATCGTGTTATAATCATTTTGTTTTCGAATCATAGCAAGATTGGTACTGGTTACGATATCGTGATATCATGAGCAATAGAAAAACGATATTATATTGTGAGGAGATCAACTCATTTGATCACATCCCTAGGTTCAACTTTCTTCTCTCTTTCCTCAAGCTCGCTGACACTCTCTCATGATCTTTCCTCAATAATTTCTTGTACTTGACTTTTAGCTACTGCCTCAGATTCTGCATCTGTCCCTCTAGTTTCATCATTATTTTCTAATGCTGAGATTCTATCATCTCTGGCCTGGATATGTTTTTGTAATTGTTCTACTTCTTTGTCAATTCTCTTATTTACAGCGCTGTCATTAGCAGTGACAGGTTTCCTGACATTCTCAATTTTATGGTCTATTTTCTGGGCTACATTCTGTATTGTGTGGAGAATGTTCACAGCACCTCCGGTTACAGTAACTACAGTTCCAATGAATTTGCTGGGATGCACCGTCGCTGAAACTATTGTAGAGTGACATTGATACATTTTGGCAGTTGGGGTCAATGTGGAACAAGCTGACACATATCTCACATTCTAAAGCATTAGCTTCTACTTCGCAATTACAATCACGCCATATAGTTTTGTCAGCCCAGTAGAAATCCTGAGTTAAGCACGCAACTATGTCTCCCTTATCAAACTACATCTGCACCCGGCTGAGTCAAAATCATCATCATCATCGTCATCATTTCGAAAAACATAAGCCCTTGGTTTCTTTGTGTCCCTGTAGATTCAGTACTCCTTTGCATACTGCATGCATGAAAGAATATGCTTGGACATTCAACTATGCTACAAGATTTACAAATATTTACAAGATTTTGATAGGCTAGGTGACAATGTCCAGGTAGTCAGCTACGGTGTGCCGCCTACAACCAAGACGCTTAATCTTTATCTTTATTGTTTTTTATTGTTGAATTCCAGTTCAGGCTCCTACAGATCCTCTTCACTGGACTCCAGATCTTCATTTACAGTATTTGCTTTTTGACTTGCGTTTATACTAATTTTTGTTTTATAATTATCATACAAAATATCTTGGTTTTCCCAATATTTACCAATACAGACCCATCTACATTCATGCTCTTGTACATATACAAGTCTCAGTGAGACCTATTCTCGAATATTGCAATTCGGCATGGTTGCCAAGTCTGAAACGGTAATCACAGCTACATGTATTAGAAAGAGTTCAACGCCAAGCAACAAAACTTGTCCCACAAATGAGAGATAATAGTTACACGGAAAGACTTGAAGCATTAAATTTAATGTCACTGAAATATAGACAGTTTTCAGGAAATTTAATTGAACCATTCAAGCTCATCAGGGATCTATGTAATATTGATAAAAACTACGTTTTCTAACCATCCAGTATTACATAAACCAGAGGTCATAAGTTCAAGCTCAGCATAAAACGCATTAACAAAGATATTCGCCTAGTGGCACCACAATGGAATTCACTGCCACCTGCAATAGTTATGGTACTTGTTTGACTACTAATGTGTAGATCTAGATAATATGTATTTTAGATCCTACTTACAACTTATTTGTTAGAGGTACTTAATTTTAGATTAATATTAGATGAGGCACTTAATTTTTGATTATCATTATAACTTATTTTTAACTAAAATATATCTTAGAAATAAGAATTGTATGTACAATTTGTTTATTACGAGCGATTTACAATTTGAACTATCACAGTTTGAGTTGCTCAATTTGCACTTTTGATTATCACAGACAATCTGTAATTTCAAATAAAGAATATTTTCTATGTATCATGTACAGTTACTTTTGACTTATGACAGACAATTTATTGAAGCAATCTGTAATTTCAGATAATTAAGAATATTTTACTATGTATCACAGTTAAGTAATTAAGAATATTATTTTACTATTTAAAAATATAATAATAATATATCAAGTTCAAGTTCAAAGTTGCTTTATTTCATGGTTTTTTCTATACAATAAATACAATCTAAACAGACAGTCCATCAAAGGCATGGCCTATTGAGTGATGGACTCCTTACACACATTACAACATTTATACATTGACATATATATACGACACACAAGACAGTGGCACAGTGACAAAATGGTGAAAAGCTACCTTGATATGAAAGTCCAGGACTATTTTGGTTTGTTTTGTGGAGTTCGGACATAAACTTTGATATATATGTCATATATACATGTATTTAATACATATATGTCTTCCATTAGGCAGTGGGTGGGTAGGGCTGTCCCTTCTTTGATGTTTACATAGATATATGCCACTATGTGCACAAACATAAAACACACGGCATTCAAACACATATTTATGGCATTAATATTTAAATACACTCATACATATTTGCTTAACTTGACTTAATTAAACATATATTATACATATACTCCCTAATTACATCATTATCTCATTTATTTAAATTTAGTTTGGAGTGGTTTATTATTATATAGGACTTTTGTATGCTACTGAGGGTGGGGGGGGGCAGGGAAGAGCTCATCACTGTAATATAAAGTTGAGATGGTTAGAGTTTGCTAAGAATCAATAGATGTGTTGATCGTTTGTGGGTTATTTAGGTGTAGTAGTAGTGAAAATAAACTGTGAAGTATGTTTGTGTTTAGACTTCTTACTTCAATTATTAGGTTAGGTTAGTTTATCTATAGTGGTTGTGGTGGTGGTGGAATGTCATTAGGCTTGTATTATTATTAATTAGCAGAGAATCTGTGACCATCAGGTATAAATATATTAATTTAGTATTTGTCGATCATAGATTCCCTGGCAATCTTCTTAAAGGATTTCAGGTTTAATATGCTATCGCGTATTTTTGTACTGGTGCTGTTCCATAGTTTTGTGGCTGCTATTGTAATTCGTCGTTTTCCTATTTCTGTTCGTGTAAATTGAGTGTGTAAATTGTGTTTTGTCCTAGTGTTGTGTTTGTTGATGTCTGTGCTTAGTGTGAAATTGGAGGCTATGGATTGTGGTAATGTATTGTGGTGAAACTCCTTTACAATGGTGTACATCTGTAGTTTGCCTATGTCCTTTAGTTTTAATAGCTTTTCTGACTTGAATATATTCTGGCCCTTTGCTGGTTTAGAAAAGAGTTTTAGTGCCTTTTTCTGTAGACTTTGTAGTTTTGTTAGGTTGCATTTTTGTGTATTCGTCCAGATAGCGTTACAGTAGGTGAGATGCGGAAGAACAAGGGTGCAGTATAGAGTTTTAATTGTAGCTGGTGTCATGTAAGGTTTTAGTCTTTGTATGACACCTATGCCTCTTGCCACCTTTGCTGTTACCATCTCGATTTGTTTAGCCCAGGTCAAATGTTTATCCAAATATACTCCCAAGAATTTGGCAAATAGGGCCTCCTCAATTTCTTTTTTGTATATGTAGATTTTTGGAATTTCATCTTTTTTTAGTTTGAGGTTTGTAAATAACATATAATTTGTTTTGTCAACATTCAGCGATAATTTGTTTATTGAAAACCAGTCAGTAATTTCTTCCATTTCCTTATTTGTTTTTCTGTATAAGGTGTCTATGTTGTCATCGCAGCAAAAAGCATTTGTGTCATCAGCGAACAGTATTAGTGACATGTGCTTGCATATGTTAGGTAGATCATTCATGTAAAGAAGGAACAGCAATGGGCCAAGAATAGATCCCTGAGGAACACCACAAGTTAATTGCCTGTTTTCAGAGCATATTTCATTATATTGTACGCATTGTGTTCTTTTACTTAGGTAGTTCTGGAACCAGGTGAGTGCACTGCCTCTTATACCATAATAGGCAAGTTTTTCTAGTAAGATCTGGTGGTTGATAGTGTCGAAAGCTTTTGAAAGGTCCAAGAAGATGCCTATTATACTTTGGTTTTTTTCCAGTGATTCAATAATTTTTTCTGTCATTTCGGCTATTGCATGCATTGTTGAATGTTTCTCATGAAATCCATATTGCGATTTGTATAAAATTGACTTTTTGTCCAGGTAATTTGTCAGTCGATTGTACATAAGGCGCTCTAGTAACTTGGAGAAAAGTGGAAGTATGGAGACTGGTCTATAGTTTGAGAAGTTAGTAGAATCCTTGGCTTTATAAATTGGTGTAACCCGTGCTATTTTTAGTTTTGATGGGAAAATGCCTTGTGCTAGGGATAAGTTGCAAATGTGACTAAGTGGGATAAGGATATCCATAACACAGGTTTTATAAATGCGCCACTTAAAACCATCGATTCCGGCACTTTTGGCTGGGTTGAGTTTGTTTAGAACATTAAAGATCTCTTCAGTGCTAGTAGGGTTAACGAAGAATGATGATTGATAGCTGCCTGTAAGGTAATCAGAAAATTTTTTCTCGGATGTTGATTGAATTTTGTTCGAAAGTTCTGGTCCTATATTTACGAAATAATCATTGAATCCATTGGCAATTTCGAATTTATCGGTAATGACCTTATTCTTGTGAAGAAATTGTGTCTGTTGTGCCGTATTGGTCTTGTTTAAAAGTGATTTAATGGTTTTCCATGTCTCTTTTATGTCATTTTTGGACTGTTCAAATTTCTTGTGATAATATGTTTTCTTAGCTGTTTTTATTATTTGATCTAATTTATTTCTATATTTTTTAAACTGAATTTCATTGTAATTAGTTTGACACTTGATAAATGCTAAGTAGAGCTGATGTTTTGTATGACAGGCAGCTATTAATCCACTTGTAAGCCAAGGTTTAGTTGGGTTATGCTTATATTTTTTACTTTCTTTCATTGGAAAGCTTTGTTCAAAAATAGTCGTGCAGATGTCATGAAATTTGTTGTAGGCATGCTCACAAGACTGAATGTCTGTTACTATGCTCCAATCGACCTCTGACATAGATCTTTTGAATGTTTCAATGTTGACCTGACAGTAATCTCTGCATTTAAATTTTTCCTGTTCGAATTGTTTCTGGTATGTTTGTTGTTTTTCTAGGAGAAATATAGGTAAATGATCTGAGATATCAGTTACAAAAATTCCGACATGAGTTTTACTGATATTGCGATTAATATTATTGCAGAATATGTTGTCAATGACGGTCGCCGTAGATTCTGTTATTCTAGTTGGTTTAGTTATTGTCGGATAGTAAAAGTAGGTATTTAATAAGTTAATGAAGTCTTTGGTATGACAACATTTCTGTTGCTGCAGATCAATATTGAAATCACCCATAAGGTAGGCTGTTTTATTTTCCTTTTGTATTGTATCCAGAATTCTGCTGTTGTCACTGTCAGGAGGCCTGTAGATTGTGCCAACAATTTTATTTCTACCTTTTTGAATCGGAATTTCGATAAATATTGTTTCAATGTATTCTTCCATTATGGAAAAATTTTCACGCAAAATGAATTGAATATTGTCTTTTATGTACATGCCTACACCACCTCCACCATCCTTGTTAATTATGTCAGATCTGTGCTTTTCGATAAATGTATAGTTATTCTTATTAACTAGAGTAGTAGGTGAGTTTACTTTTAGCCAAGTCTCTGTAATTCCAATAATTCCAAACTCGTGTGCACTCATATCTAGGAAATTATTTAACTTGTCATTGTTCTTCAGTATCGATCGAGTGTTTGCGTGCATGAGTGAGAGTGCAATGCTTTCTTTACTGTTTGTTATAAAGTCATTAAATTGGCTTAGAAGCGTATAGTTACAAGTTTGTGGAGGTATGGATAAGTCAGTTCTAGCATCTTTTGAGTTGATGTCTCTATACGTGTGGGTGTTAAGTTTGAAGGGATTTAGAATTAGGTCTTGTATGTGCTCTATGTAGTTATATTCAACATGTGGATTCATGATTGCAAGTGTGTAGTCAGCATCATCATTAATGTGATTGAAAGGGCATAGCGATTTGTTGCAGTTTAGACACCACCCAGGTTGGTCATCTGACTCAAGATGGACATACTCAGAAGCAGTGAGTTTAGAACATCTTAAGTGAACCCACTCCGAACACAAGTCACATAATAAGGCTTTTTGATTAGTTCTAACAGGTCTCTTACAGGATGAGCAGGGGAATTTGGTTGGCATGGTAAGGATAGAAGAAAAAAGCCGAAACAACTATAGTCGGAAAGAGTTTAGGGGAGGAAGATGCCAGAGATACTTTCCTTGTCTTGGCAAGATTATACATGGCTTAGTTTCAATCAGGCAAAGATATTCTACGTTGCTGTTACATGTACACAACTGAAAATTGAAATGATGAGGGCTGATCATTGGTTGGGATGGGTAATGATAATTAACCCTTTAAGCCATGAATTTGTTCAAGAGAATCCAAATTACTACAGAAGCTGCTGGTATGGGTGTCAAAGGGTTAATAATAATGACGAATGCTAATAATAGTGGTCTATGTTCATCTTAAAGTATCCATTAGTAGTCCGGTGGAGGTCATCTCTGAAAATCAGCAATTGAAACAGCTGAATCAACTAGTCGAGCCAGCGGCGGATTACCAGGAATAACCTTCATGAACCCATGAACCTATTATTAATAGCTGGCTTAGATTGTTTACCATTTACAGCCCAGTGAAAGGCATTTGGGAGGCCATTAGAAGACTATTTTCGGAATTGTAACACTGGAATGCCTGGCTCGATTCTCGGGCAAGTCATTCCAGTGATACATCCAAAAAAAACAAACCCCAGTCTTCCCTTGGCCTTTAATTGGACATACATTAACAGAGCAAACTGACAATTTTTGTGACCGATGTTATTAAAAAAAAAGTAAATAAGCAGTTGGGATTGACCATTTCAGCCCACTGATGGGCATTTGGAAGGCCAATAGAAGACTACTCCTGGAATTGTATCACTGGGATGCCTGGCTCGATTCTCGGGCAAGTCATTCCCGTTATACATCCCCCAAAAACAGTCTTCCATTGGCCTTTAATTGGACATACATTAACAGAGCAAAATGACTATTTTCGTGACCGATGTTATTAAAAAGTAAATAAGAGGTTGGAATTTACCTATTTTATACAGTTGAAGTTTTTCACAATTATTCAAGTATGATGATTAGCAGCTGAAATAGCTGAATAATCGCGATCGATTATTTAAGAATAATTGTGATTACTCGATTAATCAGTTTGGATACAAATTACCAAAACATAGCAGCAAAAGGATATTGATGGCGAAAGCTGTGACGGTGTTTAGGGAAAATCCATTCGCAAGCCGAGTGAAGACCATTCCCGAAAATGCATCACTGGAATGACCGGAGCCGGTCATTCCGGTGATACACCTCCAATAAAAATCATCTCCCGGCCTGCAAGTGGACACACATTTATTGATCAAAATGTCCATTATTGGTGTCGGCAAAGAAATGGGAGACAATATTTTTGCAAGGAGCCGGGTAGATAGAATAAATCAGAGAACAGGAAGGTTAAACAAGTTCATCTTACATTCGCAAGCGTGACATTAGATTTTAAAGCAAGTTTAAAATAGCACACATATTACCTGAGTAACACATTACAAAGGACAATAATTAGCCAAAAATCAAATAGAAGGCAAATAATTAAAAAGATAAATAAATTTAAGAAAAAAATAGGAACGATGACAGGAAATGTGACATCCGATTTTGACAAATATATGAAACAACACACATATAATGTACACTAGAATGACAATAGGATGGCATGTATGTGGCCTGAGTAAAAAAAATGGTGGGCAACAAAACAAAATAAGCTTAGATTTTAGAGTAAGAGCAGACATCAGGATAAACAAAGCGCAGAATAAGCTGGATGGTTACAAACACCTCCAGAAAAATGGTGGGCAACAAAACAAAATAAACTTAGGTTTTAGAGCAAAAACAGACATCAAAATAAGCTGGAGGTTTACACAGACACTTGATGGAACAGTGTGAACAACATTTTGAATACCTTCAGTGGTAGGTCTATCAGCTATTAGGCCTTTGTGCCAACCTCATGTCATTATATCTGGGGACTGTGCTGTTATCTGGAGAGTTAAAGAATAAACACCATATACATATACATGTAGATTCAGCAGAGTTTATATTTTCTGACTTATAGATATGACCAGCAGCTGTTATTTTTTATTTTTTTTTTGGCTACTTTCTCTAGATCATCTACTGTAGCAATAAGTCACTTTGCAGACCATCCGAAGACCATTTCAGAAATTTTACCACCGGAATGACTGGCTCATCAATATAATGACTTTGAATTATCACCTCCCAATGATTGAAGCAATCTGTAATATTTGATAATTGAACTATTCTTATTATTTATCACAGGCAGACAGATAGATTAGTAAGGAAATGTGTAATTTTTGTCTTTTTTATTTATTCATTTATTTTCTTTTATTAATAATTATTTAAGAATTTCTTTACTATTTTAAGAATCTAATTTTAATCTTAAAAATCTAATATTAATATACTGTAAATATAATACTATGTACAATTTGAATTGCTCTAATAATTATATACAATTTGGTTTGTGCATGTGATAGAACGTCCAGGGAGATTACAAATAACGAAAACCGGTGACTTTTGGGTTTGTCATGTAATCTTTAAATAATTTCTTAATGATACATGGTCTACTGATAAGCGGATATAAAATAGGTTAATAATTGGTAAGAATTTGCACAGATTTATAAAGACATAAACTAAAACTTTTAATTTAAAATCTCAGGAAAAAGACGTCTGTTACTCTGTACTCTGTGCAGAGTTGCCAGATCTCAATTATTTACATGTATTATTATTACTTTTATTATTATCATTATCATTATTACTATCATGTATTATTATTATTATTATTATTATTTTTGTCATCTTCATTCATACATCATGTACATGTACATATTTTTTACATATTTGTTGTCCTGTTGACAGGGTGCGCTACAGCGGAAGAAACCGCCTACAGAGAGTGAGAGACCACATTTATACAAGTTCATAAAAATTGGTTATTTCATACATTTAGGACCGCAGCAGCACATGCGAGACTGTGCCCAATCAAACCCGCGAGGACCCACTCGGTTCAACAGGTTCAAAATTCTTGTGAATATGACAATCAAGAACTGCTGCAGGCTGCTTAGCATACACAGCAGAAGAGCAAGAGGACTATGATGCTAAATAAACAAAAACTAGTAACTTTGGTTACAACAAATAAAATACATTCGCTGACAACGAGAAAACATTAGCATATACTTTTGAGGTATTAATTTATTGTCTGTCTATTCTTTTGATGGATGATAGTATATGGATGTTATTAAAATTGATTAAATTTAATTTTGGTCTTTTTCGTTCTTCTTCTTGTTGTGTAGATGCCGCATCTTGCCAGGAAACGGCCTAGTTAAGGCCTCACTAACTGGTGTACGTACATTTCTGACAAATAGAGAGGAACACGCATTCTCTAGATATAGAGATGCGCACAATGCTTTCAGGCACCATGTGCCCGAAATCATTTTAAAGGGCGACATTAAAAGGACAAATCAAATATATCTGGAATAAAATGCATGCGTAATTGCGATCTTTATAAAATCATTTTAATGGGCGACATTAATAGGGTGACGTGAAGAGGGTGACATCGCCTAGAATTAACATCGCCGATTACGCGCAACATTTTAATTATTGTCGCAATTTAAACGTCGCCATAAATATCCGCATCATTGATATACATTTTAATTGGGTCTGTGCGCTTGTGTCTGCGCCCTTGTGTCTGTGCAATTGGGTCTGCATGCATGTTTTTGGGCACTTGGGTCTGGGTGCTTGTATTTATGCACTTGTGTCTGGTCGCACAGACATAAGCTCACAAATGCAATCTCACAGACACAGAAGTCTCTATGGTACCCATCTATACCTGTAGTAAGAAGTCACCCATAGCTGTGGAAGTTAACAAGCAATAGCACTGTTAACCAGCCAGCCATAGCTGTAGTAAGTAGCCAGCATAGCTGTGACAAGTAGACAGCTATAGCAAGATGGCATTCGTAGATCTAGAAATTAGCCATCCATACCTGTGGTCATTTCCCAATTATAGCTCAGCCATGACTGAGGTAAGTAGCTATTTTCAGCTGTCAAAAGTAGACAGCAACTTGAGATAGTTGAGGCAATGAACCAGCCATAGCAGTTGTAAGGAGTCAGCCATATGTGTGGTAATTAACCCAGCATAGCCTTTTATGTAGCCATGCATAGCAGTGGTAAGTAGCCAGCTATAGCCGTCGTAAGGAGGTCAACGCGATAGCTGTTGCAAACAGCCATTGTTAAAAAGACAGCCATAGGTGTGGTTATTATCCAGCAATAGCTTTATAATAGCCAGGCATCGCAGTGGTAAGTATCCAGCTATAGCCGTTGCAAGGAGCCAACAGCGATAGCTGTTGTATACAGCCAGTGTTACAGAGGCAGCCATAGATGTACAATAGCTGTGTAGGTAACCAGTTATAGCAGTGGCAAGTAGTCAGATACAGCTCTGGTATATACTACCTCTAGCTGTTGCAAGTAGCCACTTGAAGCAGCCATGATTACCCAGCCATAGTAGTGGTAAGTAGCCAATAGTAGCCGAAATAGTTGTGATAAGGAGCACCCCATAGCTGTGGTAATGAACTAGCAATATCTGTGATAAGAAGCCAGCGATAGCTGTTTTATACAGCTGACCATATCAGTGATAAATTGCCAGAATATCAGTGGCAATTAGCCGGCAGTAGCGGTGACAATTTTCCATCGATATCAGTGATATTTAGTCAGTCATGATTGTGGTAAGTAGTCAGCTATAGCTATGTAGGGAAACAGCCATAATTGCGGTAAGTAGCTAGCAATAGCTGTAGTACGTAGCCAGGCATAGCGTAGGAAAGCAATCATCCATAATCGTCTTAAGATGCCAGCCATGGCTATGATAATTAGCTAGCCATATCAATGGTAACTAAACAGCCATAGTTGTAGTAATTATCCGGTCATAGATGTGGTATATACCATTGGAGTGGTATGTAGTCAGATAGAAGTGTGGCATGGATTTAGCCATGGATGCAATAATTAGCTAGACATAGATGTGTAAATTAGCCAGCCATAGCTTTCGTAAGTACCCATACATAGCTGGGGTAAGTATCCAGTTATACCTGTAGTAGTTAGCCAGCCATATATGTGGAAATTAACCAGACATAGGTATGGCTAGATAATTACCACATATATGTTTGGCTCTTTACAACTGCTATTGCCTGATAATTACCTCAGCGATGGCTGCCTACTCTTCACAGCTGTAAATGTCAACTTACCCCAGCTATCGCTGATTACTTACAATAGCTATGATTCGCAAATTACCTCAGCTATAGCTGGCTAATTACTAGAGCTATGAATGGCATCTTGCCATGGCTATATTTAGCTACTTGCCACAGCTATTTTGGCTGGTTACCATATCTATGGCTGGCTGCTTAACAGTGCTATCTCTGGCTAACTTCCACGGATGGTGGTGGCTACTGACTACGTGTATAGCTGGCTACTTGTCACAGCTATGCCTGGCTAATTACAAAGGTACTTGCCCTGTAGGTGGGGCTTAGAATACACCTTCCGTATCCTCTGCGTGTCGTAAGAGGCGACTAAAGGAGGTAAGGGTGAGGTAACCCTAACAGAAACCTCGAGTGCTGAAGATGGAGGTTCCAGGCCGCATGACGCACTCTAATAAACCATGGATCTATGCACTTAACGCTTATGATCATGTCGATAGTCACTTACAGGACTGGCGGTATGATCAGCGAACGAAAAGAAGAAGAAGAAGATTACAAAGGTATGGCTGGCTAATTACGACTGCTATTCCTGGCCACTTACCACAGCTACAGTTGGCTACTTAGCAATAATATGTGTGACGACCTGTGACATGTTGCCTACGTACTACTGCTAGGGCTGTCTGCTTAACACTGCCATTTCTGGTTAGCTTACACCGATGAGGCTAGCTGATTACTACATACATAGCTAGCTACTTAGCCCCGCTATGTATGGGTACTTACCAACGTTATGGTTGACAAAGTACCACATGAATAGCTGGTTAATAATTGCATCTATGGCCAACTCCACGCCACAGCTATATCTACCTACTTACCCCTGCTATTGATGGATACACACCGCAGCTATGAGTGGCTAATTACTACAACTGGCTGGTTCGGTACCAATAATAATATGGCTGGGGAATTACCACAGTTATGGCTGCGTTCTTAACACTACTTGGCTGATTAACTTCTTCGGCAATGGCGGGCTACTAACTACAGGTATAGCTAGTTACTTACCACAGCTACTTAGCGCAATCATGGCTTGCTAAACTAATCTGCTATGGGTGCCTAATTACCACAGATATGGATGGGTAATTAGTACAGTTGTAGCTGGCTACTTACCTCGGTAGGGTACTTGTTACTGCTATGCTGACTATTTGCCAATGGCATGGCTGATTATATTCAACAGGTATCCCTGGCTAGAATGTGATGCTTGCAACAGCTAGAGGTGGTATGTACCGCAACTATAGCTGACTACCTACCGCTGCTTTGACTGGCTACTTACCAAGCAATGGCTCGTTAATTACAACTACTTACGGCCACCTCTTTAACACTGGCTGTATACGACATATCTATGCCAGGATAATTATTGTATCTATTGCTAACTCCGTACCAAACCTATATGTGACTAGAAACCCCTGATATGGATTGGATACATACCAATGCTTTGACTGGCTAATTACTACAACCATGGCTTGTTAGTTACGGCTGGTACAGCTGGCCAATTACCACAGTTACGGTTGACATCTTAAACTCCCATATAGCTGATTATCTTCATCAGCTATGGCTGGCTATTTACTACAGGTTTAGCTAGCTACTTTCCACAAATATGGCTGACTCCATACCACGGCCATAGCTAACTATATCTCTTATGGATGACCAATTACCACAGCTATAGATGGGTAATTAATACACTTTTGGCTGAATACTTATTACCACCAATTGTGGCTACTTGTCACTGCTATCTTGGCTATTTACCACTGATATGTCTGGCTGTATTCAACAGCTATCACTGGCTACTTATCACAGTTATAACGGCTGCCTACCATTATTGGAGTGTGATACTTGCAGCAGCTAGAGCTGGCTTGTACCACAACTATAGCTGGCTACTTATCACTGCTACTACTGGCTAATTACAAATCTATACCACATCTTTGGCTGACTACTTAAATCTGATATGGCTGGATAATTACCCCAGCTATAGCTGTCTACTTTTCACATCTGAAAATATGTTAGCTATTTACCACAGCTATCCACAGCTACCGCGGCTGCTTTACTGTTCTGTGGCTGGGTACCTTCAACAGCTAGGGTGGCTACTTACTACAGCTATACCTGGCTAGCGACCACAGCTATGACTGACTACTGATCGGAACCATGGCTGACTACTTACAACAGCTATAACTGTCTACTTATCACTGCTATAACTGATTGCTTAACAGTAGTGTGGTTGATTCCCTTCCGCGGCTATGACTGGCTCCTTGCCCCAGCAATGGATGCGCCCTCCACACAGAGGCTGGCTTACTACTAGAACAATAGCTCACTACTTAGAAAAGCATAGATGTCTAAATATCAACGCTATGGGTGGCTATTTACCACAGCTATGACTGGTTAATTACTACAGCTATAGCTGGCTACTTACACCAGTAGTCGGCTACTTACCACCGGTAATCCTGCCTACTTGTCACTAATATGCTAACTATTTGCCACTGATATGGCTGGCTGCATACGGCATCTATAATGGATACTTATTACAGCTATAGCTGGGAACTTACAACTGCTTTGAATGGCCACCTACCAAAGCTATACCTGGCTAATTAGCACGGCCATGGATGGCTTCTTAGCACTGCTATGGCTGTTTACCTTCCACAGCTAGCACTCACTACTTATTACAGGTATCGCTAGCTACTTACGACGGCTATGACGGGCTACTGATCACAACCACGGTCCGCTACTAATAACAGCAGAAACAGGCTACTTACAACAGCAATGGCCGAATGCTTAACACTGCTATGGTTGGCGACATATTAGAGTCATAGCTGGTTACTTAATACGGCTTTAGCTATCCACTTACCGCTGCTATGGTATGGTGATTACCAAGCCTATGGCTGACTAACTACCACATATATGGCTGGCAAATTACTACATCTATGGCGAACTCCTTAACGCATATATCTGACTATATCCCACTACGATGGATGGCTACATATAACTGCTATGGTTGGCTACTTACCACATATATGGCTGGCTACTTACCATTGATATGGCTGACTAGTTGCCCTAGATACCAGCCCCATCTGGCTGCTTAACACTACCATGTCTGCTACTTATCACACATATAGCGGACATTTTACTACGGTTATGGCTGGCTACTTACCCCGCTAGTGCTGGCTACTTACCACTGCTCTCCTGGCTATTTACCACTGATATCGCTGGCTGTATACACCGGTTATCGCTGGATAATTATCACAGTTATGGCTGCATCTTTAGCACAGCTATTTCTTGCTCCTTGCCGCAGCTATAGTTCGATACTTACACCTGGTAGATCTGGTTACTTGCTACTGCTATGCCTGGCTACTTACAAAGCTAGGGCTGGCTAATTATCACAGCTGTGTCTGGCCTCTTACAGCGGCTATGAATGGCTCCTTACGACAGCTATGTTTTAGACATTAATATAACTATGGCTGGCTTCAAACCACAGCTATAGCTAGCTACTTACAACAGCTGTGGCTCCTTACCACGGATATGGCTGGCTCCCTCCAACAGCTATAGCTGACGTCTTACCACAATCATGACTGTCTAAATATCACCGCTATAAATGGCTATTTACCACAGCTATGGCTGGTTAGTTACTACCGCTATGGCTGGCTACCTACCACCACCAGTCATGGATACTTGCCATTGCTATGCTGGTTGCTTACCACAGCTATGTGTGACGACATACCACTGCTATGGAAGACCAACTACCACTACTATTGCGGGACTGCTTAGCACATATATTGCTTACTCATTACCACAGCTATAGCTAATTACTTACCGCTACCATCGGCTACACATCAATGATATGGAATTCAAGTTCTGGCTGGCGCGTTTGTACAAGAACGCCCACCAGAACGGACCTTTTAGTCACCCTATATATTGGCAATTAAACTTCTCGTGCCCCATTAAATATATGCACTTTTGCACGAGATATGAGATGCATGCTGATTTCTGTTCAATTTACCCAGCATGCAATTTCCTGATTCCATAATCGTTGTACCTATTGGACGCCATTACATACTAATTATTTTGACAACAATTTGACTGAATGTTGGTGCTGTCATTGATAGCAACATCTTTTACGCCAATTGCTGTCAATGTATATAAAAGCTTTCTCCTATTTTCTCTCGGACATTGACACACTGTCTCTGAACAGTATTGAAATACAGACTGTCGAATGTACTACCGTGAATGCGTCCTACGCGCATGCTTACGCATCCAGAGCTGGAGGACAAATGACGTGCATGCAGGTTGGTTTTGTTTGAGAAATCCTGGCTTGTGCAGCCAATAGACCCAACGAATATGGCGTCCAATAGTTACAACGATTATGGAGTCAGGAAATTGCATGCTGGGTAGAGTTGCATGCTGGGTAGCATTGTATGCTGGGTAGCATTGCACGCGGAGTAGCATTGAATGCTGGGTAAATTGAACAGGCGTCTTATATCTCGTGCACGTGTCTATATTTAATGGGACACGCGAACTTTAAGTCCCGCTTTTGTTAGCCAATCAAAAGCACATCTATCATTGGTCATTACGTCTTCCTTGCCTCAGCATAACGTTCTCGTCTACCTTCAGAGAACATCGATTATTATTACAACTGTCTTAAAATTTACCAATGTTCCAAACCATAATACAAATTAAATCATGGCATTGATTTAATATTAAGGAAGATTTAAACAGGACTACATACATCAACTAAGTACGCATTCCCAACAACAACAACAACAAAATCAATATAACTGGAACAAGGCGCATGCGTAATCGCGATACTTAATAACTCATATTAAAGGGCGACATTAACAGGGCGACACGATGGGCGACGTCGCGCACGACGTCGCCCCCGACGTCGCCCACGATGTCGCCTTTTGATAAAACGTTGAATTAAAAATATACAGATACACGACGCGCGACGCTTGATTAACGTCCCGCGTTAACGTCGCCCACGACGCGCGACGCACGATGGCAATTATGTAATTCAATACATTTAGCCAATCAGAATATTTGTCATTGCGTTGCATAATGAAATAATGCAATTCCATCGGTAGAAAATTAATCGTGGACATATTATCGCGTTCGTAATTTTATTGGGCAATCTATTTTAGCTAATCAGAAAAATTATTGTCTTTTTGTGAAACTAAATAAATATAAGGGAAGGTGTGCTTTCTCTACCGGACAGCATATGAGATAAGTTATTGAAGAAAAAACCTGCAAGGATATCCCCATAGCTCTGGATAAACGGACTGGCGAACTGATAGACAGGATGTAAAAATATCAAATTCTCTCAAGCTCCATAATCATTATAATAGGCATGCATATGCTCCAAGTAGAGGTTAGGTTATCGAAGAAAAACGGATGTATTCAAGAATCTACATAGGCTACGTTTGGCACGGATACACGGAGCGGCAAACGCATGGACGAGATTGTCCAAAATTAGGAGGCAGTTGGCTTCGTCCAAGCCACATGATCAACATATCTTTTTGACCTCTGAATTTCTGAGAATCTCAATTTTAAAGTAACTGTACATGTAGGTTGTTGACTATTTTGAAGTTAATTTGACAGAAAGTTGCTGCTACCACAGCCACAGTACCAGGTAAATTAATTTCAAATTATTCTACAGAATAGCTTTTACATTGTAGATGGTTTTCCGTATTTTAATTTTATTTTAGCAATGCCCCACCCACCCCTGTACCCTCATCCCCTAGCTACTGCAAACTCAATGTTTTATAATTTTGTGATTTACATATAATACTGCTTTAATATACATTGGCATTGCGATGATTTCAGAGTGCCTGGCATATGTAAGTGTATTTATCCAAATAAACACGTTTGGGGTACTCCACACGCACGCATGGACGCACGCATGCACGCACGCACGCGGACACCACACCCCTGGCTTCTGCCAAGGTTTGTAATCAAGATACTTCTGAAGTTTAAATCAATGCGATCGCAGTAGAACTTATGTTGTCAATTTAAGAAATGCCGAAATTTCCATGGATTTTTTCACATGTTCGAGCTGGTCAACGGACGGAGCGACGGACGAACATGTAGACGAAAAAATAGGAGGTTCCTTGCAAAGTTAATCAATACGCTCCTGCGTAGGTACCGAAGGAAACCCGAAATTTGCGTGGATTTGCACATTTCGGCAAAATGAGCGTTTGGGAGGATGAACAAACATATAGGCTTGTATGCACCTAAGCATTAGGCGTTTTCCACGGTTCATAATCAATAGACCTCTGAAGTTTTATCAATAAGATTTCATGAGAAGCTAAGTTATCGAAGGAAACTGAAGTATTCAAGGATTTACTCATGTTCGGCCAATATATCGCCAACGTTTTATCAACCTGCTTTCAGTAGACCCGAAGTTATCGAAGAAAAATGAACAATATGAACATCTGATGGGAGGGACGGACGGACAGACGGACGGACGTACGTACGTACGGTTGGATGAATTTGCGCAAGCACTAAAATGCTTCTTCCAAGCACGATAATTACCATACCCAGCCTTGCGTTCCATAGGGAAAACAATCCAAAACGTTTTGCTAATCCGCAAACTATTGACAATCTGATGTTTTCGCATTAATTATATCATATAATATACAATACGAGAAAAGCCGATTTTGCACGCGCAAGAGCGTTCTGGAGCGTTTCCTCTATGGAACGCAAGGCTGGTGTTTTGCAACCGCCGCCACCGCCGCCACCGCCGCTGCTTAATATTAATACATGCACATAAATGCACACGCCTCAAATAGCTATATTATGATGTGACCAAATTAAGAAGTGTCACATTTGCATGGGCCGTGTTAATATCGCGCTGGCGTAGCGGTAAATATTTTGTAATATCGACGGCGACGTTACATAATATCGCCGTCAATATTGCGTAATATCGCCGGCGACAATTTGTAATATCGATGGCGATATTATGAAACGTCGCCGGAGATATTGTGTCAATACTGTGACATATGATGTTCTATTAATGCCATCGCGCGTCATTGGCGATAAAAATGTTTTTTATCTCCCACGACGCGCGACGCACGACGTTTCCTACAATATCGCATGCTTTTTATCGCCCACGACGCGCGATGACATTAATAGAACACCATACAATCGTGTTCTCGCGAGATCTCCTACGCTAACAGGAGCGAGATAGCTCTCGTGGATACTGACGGGCCATTAGCGTAGTAATTTTCCCAAGATTTTCGGGATTTGCTTTCTTAAATACTAGGACAGATAGAATGCGAAGAAATGAACTCTGTATATAACAAAGTATATTGTTTAACCTAAAAGGCACCGATGTTAACCGAGCATCCTCGATTTAGACGGTTATTATAGAGAAAATAGTCCCCCTTATTTTCTGGTTACATCCAAAATGGCTGCGCCCATCATAAGCAAATTAAGTTCAAGTTCAAAATTATTTATTTCACGATTTATGTACATGTAAACAGATACTACAGGCAGTCAATCCAAGGCAATGCCTATAAAGTGATGGACCCCTTACAATTTTCACGACTCTGAGCTTTCCACATGAATATACTTGTGTTGCTGTGAATTTACTAGAAAAATCGACGAGGCCTTTACTGCTACATCCGTCCAAGGGTATTGTATCGCTGTTTTGTCCACGAGATATATCTAAAGCCAGACGCGCAGTATAGTTGATGAGTCGACTAGCTCAGCGAGTGATAACAACACTATAGTCAACAACACTATTTTATGCAAGGCCAAGGTATCTGATAAAGCAGTAAGTAAATAGCATTTACCTATATTCCTGAGTCGGTCTGTCTGTCGGTCGGTCGGTCTTCAAAATATTGAACAAAATATGCTACACATTGCAAAGAATGTACTTGGACTTGCCATTGAAAGGGTAAACCCGGGCGGGCTGTCGGTCTGATATCAAAATATTGAACAAAATATGCTACATATTGTAAAGAATGTTCTTGGACTTGTCGTTGAAAGGGTTAACACAAGCGGTCGGTCGGTCGATCGGTCGGTCGGTCGGTCTGATGTCAAAATATTGAACAAAATATGCTACATATTGCAAAGAATGTTCTTGGACTTGTCTTTGAAAGGGTTAACCCTTTCAAGGTGAAGCCGGTTAAAGCAGATACATTTTCAAAAAGGTCTTTCTCCAATTTGCAGGCCAAGAGAAGATTATTTTTGAAAATTGTACAACTGACATGACTGGCTCGGTTATCATGCCAATCATACCAGTAGTACAATTTTCAAAAATAACATTCCTTCAATGCCTCTACTAGTCCACTACAGAGGCGGGTTTTGAACGGCTTCGCTATGAAAGGGTTAACCCTTTCAACAACAAGACCAAGAACATTCTTTGCAATGTGTAGCATATTTTGTTCAATATTTTGAAATTAATATGACTGAAAGCAGTTGCTACATAAGGCAGCAATGGCTTCCAGTCATATCAATTTTAAAATATTCAAAAGATTTCATGTTTGTTTGCCCTGAGATTGGGATACATTGAATTTATCAGTGAAAGGGTTAATGGTCAAACTCACCAAAAACCAGCATTTACAGCGAGTTTGGGAAATGTGCATTTGTTGGCCAAGAAGACTATTAAAAAACTTTCTTTACCAATACAATCTTCTTCTTCTTTTCGATCGCTGGTATCATACTTGGAGAGCCGTTCTCAAGATGGAATCTGTGGTTTTCTGCAGTTCTTCCACAGACCCATCCCCTGTTTAAGACTATATGCTCGGCCTCAACGTGGCGCAGGGGTGTAACCCACTGGGTGTCAATCCAGACTTTTGGAGGGGCTAACCAGAGAATTATGCATAACGCTAATGAAATGACCAATGCATTGGCTGGCTCGGTTACCAAGCCTGTCATGCCAGTGATACAATTTTCAAAAATAGTCTTCTCTTCTCTTGGCCTGCATATTACCATTCCTCAAGAGCACTACAGAAGCCGATTTTGGCCGGCTTCACCATACCCTTTCAACGACAAGTCCAAATACATTCTTTGCAATGTCTAACATATATTGTTCAATATTTTGTTCAATAATTTGAAATTAATAATACTCGAAGCAGTTTTTAGTTTACACTTTAATAGCAAAATCTGGTATAAAATTATTACCTTATTGAATATCCATAATCTGCAGGCCAAGGGAAGACTTTTTTGAAAATTTATCACTGAAATGACAAGCCAGTCATTCAAGTGGTACCGTTTTCAATATAGTCCTCTATTGGTCTACGTATAGATATTACTCTTCAGCACAACAGAGGCCGCTTTTGGCCGGTTTCACTATACCATTTCAACGACAAGTCCAAGTACATTCTTTGCGATGTGTAATATTTTGAAATTAATATGACTGGAAGAAATCGCTGTCTAGGAAGTAGTGGTTTCCAGTCTTATTAATTTTAAAATATTCAGATGTTCTATTTGTTAATGCGTTAATGGTCATACTGATGAAAAACCAGCATATAGAGTTGCTTTGAAATTTGAGAAATGTGCATTTGTTGACCAAGAAGACTATTTTAGAAATTGTACCTCTGGAATGACTGGTTAGATGACAGAGTGAGTGATTACAGTGGTAAATTTTCAAAAAACACTATCTTGGCCTGCCTAAAAATGGACGTTCATAAAGTAACAATTTGAATTTTCTTGCGATTGCTAATGTGATTCTTTTTATTTAGAACATACATGTAATATTTTGTCTATATTTCAGGGAACCTGTCAGCCATAGATGGTTTCATGACCAGGCATTTGATCAGCTACCGCATCCAGCGAAGCATTTACATATGCAAATAGAATCCTGTTGACAATACTAGATAATTGTACATTTCAGCATAGAGAATGCTGTACTTTGTTCATTCCGGATGCTACATTATAGTCAGAGCTTTGTAAATGGTGAATGGTATGGTGATATTTTAAAGAGAATGTAATCAATAATCTTGAGAACGAGTTAAATTTGGTTCAAAACTTTTATAACTCAATGCCACAGCTCATATCACTACATGTAGTTGGCACCCATACTGGATTTCTGGCCCATCGTCCATTTCGACAGATTTCTTTCACAAACCTACTCCGATTTACTTATGAAGTTTCGAACTGATCTAAAAAAAAAAAAAAACAGTCGCAAGATTAATCATCGTGAATTAATCGCCACGGTTGCGGATGGTTTCTGCTGGACATACTGGATTTGTAACAAATCTTGAACAATGGGCCAGTATTGTAAATATATATTTAGAACTGATGACGAGACTATAATGGCAGTCAAAATGTGTAACATCATCAGCAGATATTTTCTGATAGAGGGCGCCAGTGTAAATGCTCATTCGCCAGAATAACTTTGAACCTAAACGTCTAGTACATTACACAAATTGGCCGTTGAAAATCTGTTAAAATCCTCGTAAACTGAATATCTAATGTGATTCCCATTATCGTTATTATTTTGCAGCGAGTCCGGCTACTAATTGTAAGTTTTCTGCAAAATTTTGTCTTGAAATGGAAATTGATTGGAGGCTTCATAAAAGTGGTCTGGAATTTGATAAATTAGTTATGGACAATGTATGGAATCTCATTCTAAGGCTATCAATTTGTAATTATAGATTATGATATAATGTTTGTACACTGGTCTCTGACCAGTTTGTGGATTTTTCTGATTTAAGCAGATTTCCGAACACAGTAATAGTGATGTCTTATTCTTAATTAGAATTGCTTTTCAGAAAAATACCAACGTTCTTGTTATTCCAGTGTCATTTCTCAAGGTCTGTCCATACTCAGTAAGTTATAGCCTCGCATGTAGAAGATTGGTGCAATCTTGACATCTCACTGAGGCAACCGTTAAATTATTGTTTGTTTGGCAATTGGGGGAGCTCACATCTTCTTGATACGCCATGGAAAATGTGTGCAATTTTTAGCTCACGTGGCCAGAATGGCCAAGTGAGTTTATGCCATGGCAACCGTCCATCTGTTATCCATCGTCCATCCATCAACAGTTGCTTTAAAACCTATCCTAAATCGCTTGGCGGATTTTAACCAAATTTGCAAGGCTATAACTTACTGAGTATGGGCAGGTCTTGCGAAATAACACTGAAATGACAAGAACGTTGCAATTTTTATGAAATGCATTTTGACAATTTCCGGTAAATTTTTCTTATAATCAATTGACCAATCAAAACTCTGAATAAAAGGTCTAGAGCCTACAACCGTAGGATCATATGGTTGTTGGCTCTAGAACTTTTATTCAGAGTTTTGATTGGTCAATTGCTTGGGTGAAAGCTTTGATTTTATGAACAATTTACCGGAAATTGTCAAAATGCATCTCCTTCTAGCCAAGTGGCTAGGGAGGAGATGCATTTTGACAATTTCCGGTTAATATCACAGATTTCAAACAAATTTGGTTAGAATCACCATGTTGTGATAGGCTTCAGGATTTCTATTCAAGATTTTGATTCACCATTTTTTTGGGGTGAAAATCTTCAACACACATCTCCTTAGCCACGTGACGGTTTTCAACCAAATTTGGTTAGAGTCACCATATTGGTTTTTGGTGAAAATCTTAGATTTTATGATAAATGTAAAGGAAATTGTCAAAACACATCTCATTAACAGCTTTATGGATTCTAACCGAATTTTGCTATGCCTCTAGCATGCTGGGCTCCAGGACTTCTATTCAGAATTTTGCTTGGTAAATTGTTTGGGTTAAAATCCTAGATTTTATGAAAAATCTACCGGAAATTGTCAAAATGCCTCGCTTCCTTAATCGCTTGATGGATTTTATACAAATTTGAATGGAAGGCTCCTACTATAGTAAAATTATCCACCATATGTCATGCAAATGGTTCAAATGTTAATGGCTCAGGTGACCGTCACATGCCCTTCTTTGGCCTCTTGTTCAAACAGTCTTACTATCTCTGAGAGTTGGCATTGTCTTACATATTAACGGTATGCAGTAGCGCAATTTCAATTAATTACACAAATTATAGTTCGAAAAGAAATTGAATGGTAAAATCTCTCTGATGTAATTGTTAAAGGCACTCATTCAATCTGCAAACTGATGGCTAGTTCATGATTGTCAGGGTGGCAGAATGTACTTGTTACTAGCCCTGCTGGCGAGGAGCTTGTGCAACTTTAGCACAGACCAGGATTCCAGTTAACAATATAAACACGTGTGCCACGCTATAGTTGCAACATAGGCAGCTTTGTCCGATATGTCAAATTTTGACAGACAGACTAACAAACTGACTTATGAGACACAACTAAAATGCCATTTAACTAAATTTCGTCTTCGCCCCCTAAAACAGTAAAAATGTCTTGATCATACAGGTACATAATTCGGGGGCTGTTTGTTGAGTACCGTTCTCAGGTGAAAACTCACATCTGAAAATGATTATGAAGATTGTGTTAACCATTTTGGTCCTGAATTTCCGATGTCTCAATTGCAAGACAACTATGGATCTAAGCTGTTGAATATTTTGAAAATAATTTGACTGGGAGCTGTTGTAACTCCCAGTCAAATTAGTTTTAATATATTCAACAAAATATTCCTTAAAGCAAAACTAATTGGAAATGGAAATGCTAACCCAAATGTAGAATAAGATTTTAATTAACCGTTTCAAAATACAGATCAAATACTACAATGTTTCGAAATGTTTTAATTTTGAAATGAATTTGATTGGCAGATGTTGCAGCTTTACCATTCAACCAAAAGATTAAGCAAAAATTGAAATAATTATGTGGATTCGAGGTGTGAATTGTGTTAAGTTGGACTCCTGCACTAATATTGTGGAATGTATTGATTATATGCATTGTATCAAATGTAATTAATTCATTCTGCTACATTTAAGTATCGTTAAATATCAAGCATATTGATAGAGTCGTGTGCATTACAGCCACTGTGTACCCCCCCCCCCACCCCCTGCGTTCATTACAGCCACCGGCCTATGTGTGTATGAGAGGGGCGTATGGTAGGTAGGGGTCATAGATATTTTGAGAATAGTTTTCTGTTATCCAAGGTCGCTTAATATTGAAAATTAACACGTCACAGTTGCCATTTGATCCTAAGCATGCCGCCCGCGCTCAATGTAGCCCAGACACTTAGCCAGGAGGCGAGTAGCCCTCCACACCCCTACGCCCCAACCCGCCTTTTTCAGTGTTGCACGCAACTCCAGCTATTCTAATTCATTAAATCCAGGACCATCCCACCCAATAATGGATTTGCGCAAATATATTCGCGAGTATGTTTACAGCATTGCTTTATACATGTAGTGCGAAATATGGAAGCAGCAGCAAAAGGGTTAGTTACTCTCAACACCAATCTACACGTAGACTGACAGGTCTATTATGAGAGCTAATTAAGAAAATATATGTGTTTAATATTCGGATATTATATGTCCATGCGAATCAGGGCTATGTTATACTATATGTTTGTCAATGGGCCCACTCCCATAAGTAAGGGGTACCAATTGGCACCAGTATTCGTGTGACATAAAACACTATCTCAGAGCACCCGGGTATAATAAATTAATAATCACTTCGTTTTCTTATTTAACAAATGATTCTACAATCGAGTGTATGTGCTATGTCCAACAAATTGGGCAAGGTACCGCCTAAAATACATCTTATAGTGTCCAGGCGTACACTTTTTTCCGTATATGAGCGCGGCCATTTTGGAAAAAATAGTTCCGCCATTGCGATGACGCAACAAAATGGCCGGTCATTATCTTAGAAGTGTATTCTCGGCATATCACGAAGCTACGGCTCTATGTTTAGATTGGCACAACCCTATATCAACGGGGATGTGGCTAAAGCATCTCAGATCAGGCAGTTTCGTAACCGTGCAATCCGGTCGGTCTGTACCCGACTGAGCGATCCACGCTACACAACTGGTGTGAGATGCTCTATTTGTTACCAGATTGTTATAAACATTTTTCGGACAAGATCTGGGTCAAATTCGACTGGCGAACCATAGTTATAGCTAGACCTATAGTTAGCTAGATCCCAGTCGAACTTGAAATAGTTACCTAGCTAGTTAACTATAGTTAACCAGCTATCGAGCTCGGTCGCAACTGGTTTGTAGGAAATTGACGTGAATTTCAAATTGGCGGACACCCCTCGCTTGCCACGAACAAATGCATATAATGGTGTAAATATTTCATTCAATAACTTAGGTTTGATGAAAGTAAACTTTCCTATTGTACGTCAAATGTGGGTTTTCACATGGCCCATCTCCTTCTCACTTTTTCTCATAGGTACGCTTTTTGACGTCTTAGATGCCAAAATCAAACTCATATTCGTAGGTCATCAAAACAGACGACAGAAAGGTTAATCGATACTGGTTCCCGGCTCCATATTTTCTGCAAAAGTAATTTAATGGAGAATCTGTTGGGCATAGCAAACGTCCAAGTTCATTAAATCAGCTGACTGACTATAGTTAGCCAGGTGAACTTGACCTAGGCTCCCTACATTATGCATATATTAACATAACTTTGATAATTTACTCAGTAAATAAATGTCTAAAATAATTTTTCTTATATTTCTATTATAGTGTTTGATGAATGTTCATTTTTTCATGCCAAAAAGACGACGACTTTTGACAGTTTTTCACTGGAATTCCAGTGATAATGTTTCAAAATAGTTTTCTCTGGTCCCGCAAATGGACATTTACGGTGTTTTTGAGTTTGGTTCTCTCAATTTCCAATCCGTAATACCACTCGAACGTTATCCTTTTAATGACCAAATTTGGTTAAGAAAATCAGAACATTTCCTTATTGAATGCCCATTTGCAGGCCAAGAGAAAACTACTTTTGGAAATTTACCACTGGAATGACTGGCTCGGTTGTCCAGTCAGTCATTACAGTGGTAATTTTTCAAAAATAGTCTTCTCTTGTCTTACAAATGGACATTCCCCAAGACATGAAAGGGTAAACACATTTTAGATTCTAGTTACATGGTTCGACATAATGCCGTTTAAAAAGGTTATATGAAAGCAATAGCTATCGCGGGAAAATCGGCCAACTTTTGTGTCATTGGTGCATGGGAATATTTTAGCAGTTGCCCTTGGTTAAGAATGCCATATATATCCAAATGGTCAAAATAGATAGGACACCTATGTGCTGATTGAGTAATCTATCAAATGTGACATTATCTCGTACCAGAGATAAGACTGACACATTTAGTGTAAAGTGGCAGAATTGTTCTAAAAGAGGACGTAGCTGCGCGGGCATAGTCTGGGCACAACGAATGGTGACATCATTAGTACTCTCAAAGCATTAGGACTTCTACAAAATTGGAATCGACATGTCACGTGCATTTGGTACTATCAAGCGACCACAGATCCTTCAATTTCTTCATCAAGTTGGCTGCGATGATGACGAACTACGCCTGGTGAGACTCTTATTGGCAAACACAGAACTAAATGTTCGCGCCACCTCAGCGCTTTCTATACAGTTTGAAACATTAATAGAATCACCGCACAGTGATGGCCTATCACCAGTTCTTTTCACTTGCTACCTAGCCGCAGCATTATCATCTGTTCTAGAACACTCTACAAGTCAAAACCCTCCAATCTCAATATTAGGTATGCCTGCCACTAGAGATGGAGTACGCTGGTGATGTCGACTTTATCAGCAAGAAAAAAGGTCCTCTTAATATACAACCTTCATTAGTTGCAGAGCAGCTCAAGGTTGCAAACCTCCTCTGGAATAAAGCCAACAGAGAATTCACTTACATATATCTATCCGACATAACAGAAATGAATGATGGCCTGATGACAGTCACCATGTTCTTACCCCCCGACCTCAACCGCATCGGAGCACTAAGAAGTGGAGTAAGAGCAGACTCTTGGTTTCTCCCCTCTGCAGTTCTACCCGCATTAGAACTCGCCGAGTTACAGGAAATGTCGCCTTCCAGTCCTGTTGAATAGGTGGCTGTAAAATCCAGATGAAAGTCAAGACGAAACTATAATTGATGTTACATCTATTTCCATAATGCTATACAACTGCATCAGACGGGTCGCTCCAAAACCCTCTTGGAACACACTCGATACGCGTCACAGCAAACATCTGTGAGCCATTACAAATCATCGTTGGTCACACTGTCTAATATCAAATACAGCATTCTACAAACTGTGTAACACAGGGCCACTATCTGTGAGGGTAGCACAACAGTTATGGTTTATGATCGGACATGTTCTTCGAATGCCAAAAAATACGCCTCCTCAGAAATGATTTTCAGCCAAATCTTTATCAACTCTTTACCTCGTGATAATTGTATTATCAGCTGATTATTTTGACAACAATTTGACGGAAATCTGTTGCTGCCACAGGCAGAAACAGCTTTCAGTAAACTTGTTATAAATATATTTGTTTTTGCTTGCACTATAGAAAATGTACAACTAGTAGTGAACTTACACTTACACCGTGGAAGCCAGCAGGAGAATGACGAAGGTAATGTTATTGGTCTGATTGGCGTCTATCGAGTCCCTGACTCCAGTTGAAATATGCCCGGCTAATTCACCTTTCCAGAGTACCCACCCATCATATGACGTCATAATGAACTGCGTGATGTGTACAATGACATCATAATGAATGACGTCATGAATGACGTCGATAAGTACGTCACGAACGCATATTTGAAGACGGTCTATGCGTTGTTGTACAAATTGTTTGCTTTTACTATTTAATAAAGCAACAGCACCCAGTCAAATTAGTTACAAAATATTCAACAGCTTCCCTGTATAGTTTTCAAGAATTTGATAGCTAGGGCATTTGGGGATCGATCAATCCCAACACGGCGCGGTGTAGGTGGAGCTTAGCTAGTGATGGGCGGGGCATAGCTAAAATGGAAATGTCCATTACCAGTCGACCACGCTAACAACACGGCTGCGAAGGACGAACGGTCAACCGTCAAAGCATTACAAGAATGGTGCTATATTTAGTTAGGATATCTATCTTTTATCAATATATGAGTACTTTAAAGAACGTAACCTAGTATCGCTACAGAGGATAAAGAAACTAAAGGAGCGTAGGACGCTCGCAGTAGACAAGACAAAGTGTCCAGTTGAGAAGGGTGAAGTAAAACTGATTGCAGCTGATTTCATTCCAGTGTTAAATTTTCAAAAATACTTTTCTCTTGACATGCAAATGGACATTCAATAAGTAAATATTAAAAATTTTCGAAGAAATTTAGTCATTAAAGGGTTAAGTAAGTGAACATGAGATATAAACAGTTGAGACACAAAACGTTACTACTGAAAAAATACCCAGTTTTAACTCAAGACCACAGCGACCTTTGACCTTTTGATGCCAAAGCATAGGATACATGCGGCTAAGTTTGGGTCCTGTATGATTAACCACACATGAGATATGAACTACTAAGTTGAGCCAAACACAAAATGTTAATGCTAAGAAAACTCATAATAATATTGACATTTGACCATTTCGCCAAAAGGCTATTGTGTCATGCACTCTCCTAATAAGGAAGTATGTGTTTAAGTTTGTGTCTAGGAAGATTAAGCAAACACGCGATATGAACTGCTAAGTTGAGCCAAACTCAAAATATTAACGTTGAAAAAGCTAAGTTTTTACCAATTTCACAATGACCTTGACCTTTACCCTTTGACTCCAACATCATTGTGTGATGCCTTTCAATTTCAAGGAAGTATGTGTCCATGGTTGGGTTCAGCATACTTAACCAAAGATGAGAAATGAGCTGCGAAGTTGAGATAATTGCAAAATGTTAATATTGAAAAAGGTAATTTTTCTCAATGTCCCAGTGCCCTTGGATATTTTGACCCCAAGGTGATTATGTTATGGCCCCTCACTATGCGGAGGAATTTGTCCAAGATTTTTGTCCAGAGTGATTAACCACATTTCAGATATGAACTGCTACGTGGAGCTAAACTGAAAATGTTAATGTTGAAAAAAAAAAGTTTTTAGCAAGGTCACAATAACCTTGTCCTTTGACCTTTGGACCCCAATGTTATTGTGTCATTATAAGGTAGCATGCCTCCAAGTTTGGGTTCAGTATACTTAGCAGCCAATGGTGAGATATAAACTGCTATGTTGAGCTAAGCGGAAAATGTTAATGTTGAAAAATACAAGTATTTTACAAAGGTTACAGTAAACTTGACCTTTGACATTGACCCCACCGCCATTGTGTGATGTGGCGTCATTATAAGGAAGCATGTGTCCAAGTTTGGGTCCAGTAGACCTAAGCAAACATGAGATATAAACAGAAAAGTTGAGCTAAACGCAAATTGGAGGACGCTGCCGCCGCCGCCACCGCCGCCACCGCCGGATGATGTGCAAGGCATCATAATAGCTCGTTTCACTTTGCAAAGTCGAGCTAAAACCTAAATAATCCGATTTAGATACAATTTTAACACAACAAGATGTATCAGAAGATACAAAACATCTCGCATTCTTATGTTGCCGCTTTGCCCTAAATATTCTGCGAATAAATAGTGTCCAAGCCATGTACATATATAGAGCAAGAGCTGTCAGAAGATAGCAAATAGCTTACCTGTATAATAATTATGCATCACAGGATATGACGAACCATCGGGTACAGTCTCATTTTGAAATTTGACAATCCACTTGTCGAATCAAAATACCCATGTTACTATCCAACTGGCAAGCATAGCATCGTAGAAGCATAGCTTGGAGACTGAACCATAAAACCTTGCTGCCCGGTAGAAGGGCGTAGCCAGCTGGCTGAATGGGGGTGAGGGGAGTCTTTTTTTTCTAAAAATGGAACACGTTGCCAGCCACACACCCACCCCTCCAGCGCCGCGCTCCACTTTGTATAAATAGGAAAGTAATAGTTACCACAGAGCTAAATTTGTTTCAAAATAATTCATTAGTTTACATGTATGTTTGCTTTAAAATTGAAATACTATTGTTCAAAGGATTAAGACAATTTAATTTTAATTTGTAATTTGTAATTACTCTTAATGAAAATAAAAATTAAAATAACTGTGTTTGTACATTTGAGTGATTCCAGTAGCAACTGACACCACCACCCACACACCACACCAATCCCTATCCACACTATGCGACCTATCATACATATGCCCGTACATGTATACATGAATGTAACCACAAGTCCACATCTATAGAAGCATGACGCAAGTGCGCCTCTAAGATTCACTAATCAAATGATAGTGTTTCTAAAGCTTGATTAGTGAATCTAACTCTAAACGCCTGCTATGAAGTTTCGCATACATGCCCACCACTTCGTCAAGGTCAATTGTTCTGTCACCGTGGTAACCTGCAGTACAATGACTACTACCAAAACTGGCCGAAAGGCAAATGATCCAAACATAAGCAAAGTTCATAGCCTGATTACATTGTCATTTGAAACAATATTAACCACATCATAATACATATAACATGGATGCAAACAAGCCATAAAATAATCAACGTCCAAACGCTGTTTAAAGCATGGAACAATTTTGAAAATCAATTTCTTTTTGATGTGGGCTAGTCCTACGTATCGTATAGAACGTATCGGTGATGCTTTATTCAAATCTGACAACCCCCATTGTGGGTGTAAATGCCATTTTACAAAAACTTAACGCAACAAGAACCATAACCTGGACATATAAACTGCATGCCAATCAGCCATAAAATAAGTTCAAATACCGAAAAAATGTAGAAAAAATTTGAAAGCCTATTTCTTTGATGTGGACTAGTGCGAAACATTGTATAGAACAAATCTGTGAAGTTTTATTCAAATTGGATAACCCCTTGTGGGTGCAAATGTCATTTGAAAAACGCTCAGCGCAGCAAAAACCAATACATGGCTACATATATATCAGCCTGAAAAAAAATCAAAGCTCAAGCGGCAAAAAAAATTGATTTCCTTTTGAGGTGGCCTAGTCCTGAGTATCGTATAGAACAAGTCTGTGAAGTTTTGTTCAAATTGGATAACCCCGTTGTGGGTGCAAATGCCATTTTAAAAAGCTTTCCCCCTCTCCCAAAATCTCTTTTTTCACTTCGTGAAAAGGCGAGATAACAAAGGAACTTACAGGAAACTAAGATTTTCAGACATTTGCGCGATCCGGATAAAAACATGCATCCAGATCGGATCACAGCTGTATTTAAGGATATCTCGAACGCTACTGGTTCGATTTTGATCTTAACACATTAAAGTACGTGCTCGAACGACCGGATCACACAACTTTGGACGTGATCCTAAAAAATCCAGCAAATCCCCCAAAAATCCGAAAATCAGAAAAATCAAGAAAATCAGAAACATCCCTTATGTGACGAAAACAGGAGGGCTCAGGCACACTTAACCTGAAAACCGCGCTCGCGCCTGAGCTGAGCACTATCTTGCCGTCGTTGGAAACATGGACACTCCTTCGCTCCTTGCCCCTCTCCACCCAGGAGTATAAATGGGTACCGGTGTGCGTGAATGGGACATGGAATCATGGAATCGATAGCCGCCAATCAAACCAATAACTTCAAAACGGGAGGGAGTGTCTGTAATTTTTGATTGATCTTGTTCATTGCAGCTTTGCTTTGCGTGCAGTGACCTATGGCGAGGATCTACACATTTTGGAGAATGTATCTGTTTTGTTTTCATTAGAGATCACTAAGTGCGGGTAAACTACAGAAGCGTACCATGTCTGAATGGCAAATTTGGACCACACGTCTTCTGGAAGAGCTCTTAAGAGACAATTTCGATTGGTGGTTACTCGTTTCGGACCAATACATTCATTACCACACATAACCCTCGAATCGTAGCCTATATGCAGTATTTTTAATCGTCGCGAACACGACCCGGTAAATCCAGGTAAGCCGTCAAAACATGTTATGCTTTTAATCCATGTCCACTTTCAAGTATTAATTTCCAGTCAGTATGATGATTGGTTGCCAATTTTGAGACCAATCACGTTGTTGTTTAAGACAGCAACACATTTCACGATCCAACATCGTTTGCAAAATTAACATATTTTCATCCCATTGCTCGCCTAGCATTTTGTCATTCGACCTCCAGCAGCGTAGTGGTTAAAATATCAAAGAGCCACCTGCCTTTCATATGTAAATTAAGAGCTCAATACGCGCTTCCTGTCTACCTGTCAAAACGTGGGTGTGCTTGATTGGCGAACAATAATTAACTAGTTTCGATAATTTACCAGTCGAACACAACATTTTCGGACTAAATAGTCAGAAAATGTTTTGTCCGACTTGTAAATAGTCAACAATAATTAACAATAATTTGCCTGTCGAACGTGCACCAGGGCTTTGAGCTACGACTTCTGACAGTTTTTGCACTCACGGGACAAGCAAGAAACGCACATTTTTTTAATGAATGAACTGAGGTTTATAAAGCCTTTACCTAATTAGTACTATTTCGTCACTGTCAGCAGAAATACTCACCCGAGAACATCAGAAAACGACATTTGGCTGTTATTCTGTTAGAATAAGCTCCTGTTTGACATCGTTATATTCTTTTGCGTGGCTATTTAACTAAGTAGTGCTATATTTATTTCAAAATTTATTTATTTTATTTATTCAAAATAGTTAAATTATATTAGTCGTCGGACAATACGTCTAATAATCGATTTATAATATACGAGTGGCGCCTGAATTATTGTCTCAAAATGATGGTAAGTCATTAATTATTCCTTGCCACCGATACAATTACAGCAACCATGTTGCTACTGAAAACCAATGTTGCTGAGGGAAGTTGTTGGTTTTCACAGCAACATACTAAGCAGAGTTATATTCAAAATACGCATTATAGCTAATGTGACGAGTCTTCTGTCAGTCTGCCTGAGGGAAAGTGGATATGTCATTAAAACGTAATGTTTTAACATTGCTCCTCCGCCATATAAATACTTTGAAACACGCTCATGTTCTTAAAGTTGAGGAATCTAGTTTCTCAGTGCATCACATGACGGCATAAACAACTACGTCACACGTATGCTGACGTCATAATCATTTACGTTATGAATGTCTGTCACAAATGTTAAATAATACGACATGTTGTACGAAATGTATGTATTTACTATTGAATAAACATTACGTTGAATATTATGTAACCAATTTTACTGGGCGCTGTTGCTGCCACAGCAACACCACCCAGTCAAATTAGTTTCAAAATATTAAACTGCTTATCTCTATAGTTTTCTAGAAATTGAGATTCATCGAGTGCAAGGATCGATCGATCCCGACACTGGCTAAGTGTGGGTGGAGCTAAGGAGCTTAGCTAGAGATTGGCGGGGCATAGCTAAAACTAGATTCCTTCATTGTCTGAGTGTTCGTCAGTTCAGGATGATAACTGGTTCCGTTGACCCTCTGAATGGATGTTCAGCAAACGTGGCCCGTATTTTCCTCTTGGGCATCCAACGATCCATATAGACCACATAGATACGATGAGAGTTGTTGGTCAAAAGGTCAATGTTGTGGTTACACTTCTGTGTGTGACAGGGTGATGGTGTTGGGCCGGATGAATTTAACCTGAAAAGTATTAGAGCCGTTTTCCTTTGATCAGAAGTAGTAGGCAATATTCTACTTTAGTAATCCCTAATAATGCAGGCTACTGGGACATATTGCCCCAGTATTGGACCAGTACCGGCCCAGTAACCTGCGCCATCAAGGATTTGTTTGTTTGAAATTTATCAGGTCCCTACTTTGTCCGTTCAATTTATGCCGGTAATGCACTTCTATCAGTACTTGCTACTACAGCAGTTTTCCACTGGTTCCTATTTATCCTATCCTCCTGGGTGGAGAGGCATTAACCCTTACCAATCTGATGTCAAAATTTTAATGTTTCAAGTTCTTTTTGGAAGAGTAAGACCGCAACATCTTCCACCAAAATTGTTTCCAAAATAGACACCAGGCTGTTTGCTACTGACGGAAGAAAAACCGAATGCTGACATCAGAGGGATAAGGTTTAAAAATGAACGAGATGGCCCATGTTTCCACAGATAGCGAGATAGTCTGGCACTGAGATGCGAACCAGGCTCTTTGGTTAAGTAGTTCTGAGTTGTGACCATCACACTGAACCCACTCCTCCAATCACTGATAGGAAGGATTTGCATTAAAAATTCTAAAATATATAGATAATGATTTTTATTTGCTAAGGTGTAATACTTCCAAACATATGCGCATTTCATGGCAACCGATATAATTCATGAATACATTTCCTCAGTCACTCATATAGCGTATTAATCAACTACATTACGTCTAGACTGACGTCATAACTGATTCCAAATAGTCCGTCTTAAACCCTAAATAGTCCGACACGTTGTACGAATGGTACAAGTATGGCTTTGATATTTAATAATCATGCTGTTGAATATTTTGAAACTAATTTGAGTGGGCGCTCTTGCTGGCATAGGCTGCAACAGCACGCAGACAAATTAGTTTAAAAAATATTAAACAGCTTACTTAGATAGTTTTCTGGAAATTTATAGTCAGAGTTCAGGCATTGATCGATCCCAACACGACCGTGGTGTGGGTGGTGCTTAGAGATGAACTGGGCATAGCTATAACTGGAAATGTTCATTAATGCAGAAGTTTGTTAGTCATATGGTATAGTGTTTCCTTAGGCATATGCCTATGTCAGTTAGTGAAATCTCATTCAGAAACGATTTCCGATTTCAGAAACTCTGTAATGATGGTTTTCGAATTCAGATATGGGGTTTCTAAATTTGGATACCACAGAAGTTTCCAACAATTTCCTTATTTATTGATCAATCGCCCTAAGAAATGCTTAGTGTAGTGTGTGTTTTATATATGATTAGGATAAAGAACTTGTTCAGCAAATAATTAAAATGCTGCGCTTGTGTTTGGCGCCGCAACCCCCCCCCCCCAACCCACCCACAACTCATACGCCTATAGGCATGCGTGTCTATAACCATATCAGGTTCCAGGTCAAACGGTCAAAGGTCAAGGTCACGTGCCCAATTAATGACATATTTTGTTTCCGGATGATAACTCGGGTCTTATTGAAGGGATCTATACCAATCTTGGGTGAGAGGTAATCTTTGGTGTTACAATGAGGCCTATCTGTTTCGGCGTCAAATGATCAAAGGTCAAGGTCACGGTGACCCAATTAATGACTTCTTGCGTTTCCGGATGGTAAGTCTTGCTAAAGAGATATTGACCAATCCTGGTAGGGTGGGTGGGGGTGGGAGGTGGGTGCATGTCCATGGTGTTCCAAATAACCATATCAATTTCGTTGCCAAACTGTTAAAGGTCAAGGTCACTGTGCCTGATTAATGACATTGCTTTTCCGGATGATAACTCGAGAATTGTCCTCGAGGGTAAGAACCTTATCGATCTTGGAGTCAAAAGATCAGAGGTCAAGGTCATTGTGACCCAATTCTAGTAATAGGCGAATGTAACACTGATAATGTGGAATGGTGGTGGGAAAATGGATTAACAATCTTTGATTGCCTTCCTTGTTGAAAGTTGCAATAAAACATGCTAGCCTAGTATGTCAGTAAATCTGTAGCATTTTCTCGCAGGCTAATTGTGAGCTTCCGATGATCAGAGTAGAAGATGTGGATGAAGGACGGAGCTTGTACTCGGGGGCTGCTAACCAGAACAACCTGGAAATCTTCAAGCGGATCAACGCCCTTCTGGACAACACGCTGGACCTGACCAGTTTGGCGGGAATGTCGCTAGCTGGCGACCCAATCAGAGGTAACAAAATTCGTATTGAATCAGCCGATCAAATTACTTCATTTGTGGGATGTTTATCCGAAAAGGTGACCTCATTTCTGGGATGTTTATTTGATGAAATATATCACTATTTTATTTGTGGTTTATCGGAGGAAATGATCATTTCTTGGCGGTTTATCGCAGAAATGATAATAAAAACTTGAAAAGCTGTATGGGCCTGTGGAAGAACTGCAGAAAACCACAGATTTCATTTTGAGAACGGCTCTCCAAGTGTGATACCAGCGATCGAAAAGAAGATAATAAAAACTGATTACAGATATTACCTTTTTAGTTTTATCCCCCCCCCCCACCACGCCAGGTCTGAAAGACGCGGGTAGGGGTGGGCGGTGGGGGTATATAGCGATCATGTCAGTCCGTCTGTCCATCCGTCTGTCCGTCTGTCCCTGTCTTTTCAACGCAACTCTTCCTAGAGGTCTTAATGGATTAACTTAGAATTTTGCCCACATTATGAGTATCATGTGCAGATGTGCATAGGCCTTTTTCGCGACAGAAAAATTGTTCAATACAGAGTTATCCCCTTTAAATATCTTAAAGCCGATACATAAACTACATTGCTAATCATTTCTTGTCAACGCAACTCCTACAGTTTAGCTCAGATTTTTTTGAAAATTGGTAAGTGTTATCATTACCACGTGTAGGTGTGTATGTGCTATCCATGTACCTATAGGCCTACGTCCATCCGTCGGTCCAAAATGTATGCATGTCCGTCTGTCAGTCCATCCATCTCTGACAATCATTTCTTGTCAACGCAACTCCTAGAGGTCTCAATGGATTAACTTTAAATTTCGTCCACATTATCAGTATCATGTGCGGATGTGCACGTGCTTTTTTCGCGACCGAAAAAACTTTCATACAGAGTTATCCCCCTTTAAAAATCTTAAAGCCGATGCATAAACTGCATTGCCAATCATTTCTTTTCAACCCAACTCCTATAGTTTGGCTCAGATTCTTTTCAAACTTAGTAAGTGTTATCATTACCATGTGAAGGTGTGCATGTGCTATCCGTATACCTGTACGTTCATCCATCTGTCCAAAATGTATCTATGTCCGTCTGTCAGTCCATCCATCTCTGACAATCATTTCTTGTCAACGCAACTCCTAGAGGTCTCAATGGATTAACTTAAAATTTCGTCCACATTATCAGTATCATGTGCAGATGTGTCTGTACTTTTTTCAGGGCCTAAATTATTCACAGCAGTTATACCCCCTCCAACCTTAAATATCTTAAAGCTGATACATAAACTGTATTGCCAATCATTTCTTGTCAACGCAACTCCTACAGGTTAGCTCAGATTCTTTTGAAACTTGGTAAGTTATCATTACCACATGAAGGTGTGCATGTGCTATCCATATACCTGTACGCTCATCCATCTGTCAAAAATGTATGTATGCCCCTCTGTTGGCCCGTCCATCTCTGGCAATCAGTTCTTGTCAACGAACTCATCCTAGAGGTCTCAATGGATTAACTTAAAATTTTGTCGACAATATCAGTATCATGTGCAGCTGTGCATGCGCTTTTTTCGCGGCCAAAAATTGTTCATTAGTTATCACCCTTTAAATATCTTAAAGCTGATACATAAACTGCACTACACTTAGTGACAAAGGAATTTAGGTTTTAGGGAGTTGCATTTTTCATTGATTTGTTTTTCTAAAATAGTCCTTTACAATTAACGTTATATGTATGTTCACGCTTGATGTATGTTTATCTGAAATGTTTGCATCCGGTGGTGGGGGGGGGGGAGATATGCCGTCCTGTGATGGCGCTTGTTAACACTAACTATCTTTTGACAAGCTTTCGCACATAAATGTGCTTCATCAGGTCCTGCGAAAGCTCGTCAAAATCCACTGTTAGTCTTAAAAGATTCTATCTTTGAATCCTATTTTTATTGTCCCTACAGACTAACACGACTGCCCTAGGCAGTAATGGCTTCAAATCCAATTATGTTCCAAATATTCAACAGTACGTTTTATTTTGCTTTGGAAACGCATTAAGCTACTTCTGAGCTTGACTGTATATCGATATATGTTTAGTTTTGGTCTATATCACGTTATTGCCTAGGGTAAAAGTTGAATGGAGGGATCCGATCTGTTACCCTGCAGATAACGCGGCTTACTGGTCTGATGCCGGGTCGATACCGTGCAGATACTTTCAGTATTGTCCCAGCAGCTGCCCAGTAAGCCGCGTTATCAGGGTCAACTCTCTGCCGTCATAATCAATTACGTCACGTGTAGGCAGGCGTCACGATCATTATTATCCCATTTTGTAACTATGCCATGAAGCTTAAAACGTCCGCCACGTATACGAATTGTATGTCTTTGATGAATTTACAATTTAATAAACATTCTGTCGAATATTGCGAAACGACTTTTCCTGGGAGCTGTTGCTGCATATGGCAGCACATTAATTTCAAAATGTCCAACGTCTTGGCTGTATAGTTAACTTGAATGGACCTTTCTACTTTATCAACCAATCCGATGACGCCATAATCAACTACGCGACGTGTAGAATGACATCATAATGTCTGATTATGAATTTACAAAAAATATACAGGTGAACTGTTAAATATTTTAATTAATGTCTGGGCGCTGCAACATCGTCCAGCCAAATTAGTTTCAAACTATTCAACATAATATTTATTAAATGGTAAGAACATACAATTGCCACGTGTCGAACTATTAAGCGTTAAAGACAGACGATAGCGAGTCATTCATGACGTCATGATTATGCCGTCATCTTACACGTCAGGTAGTTGATTATGACGTCATATAACGTCATAGGATGGATGGATAAACATGGAAAGGTCATTTGCTTAACTGTTTAAAGTTACCGTGAAATTGAAGTTTGGGTATTCATAGTTTTAAAGTGTTAAAATTGATTCAAACGGTGGTGGTGGGGGTGTGTGGGTGGGTGGGTGGGTGGTAGTGATGGTGACATCTGAAGTCAAAGCTAAAATGATCTACGTAGAACGAGGTAGCATACAATTTTTATTAAAACATGTTTGTAAAATTATTATACGTTAATTGAAGGACAGGGAACATGTGCGGTACCGTAGTATTGCTTCAACATCTACTGGACCAGAACGATGGGATAAATCTGTGAATTCTTAGTTTAATATTTTCTTTTGTGGTATCTGGAGGTGCTTGGTGCGAAACATTGCATTTGTCTACCGATTATGTGATAGTATTTATCAATAGCTATGAATATTTTCCTTTTTCTAGATCCTGTACCGCAGTTGCCGACATACCAGGATCAATGCAACTCATTTTATTCAGGTACGTCTATGCATAGCCATTGACTGAATCCGGAAACTTTTCATGAAAGGGGATACCAATTTCGCCTTCGATCAATACTTACCATTACATTACTCATTGATGTTTCAGCTATTCTGATAGCTGGCTCTAGGAATCTAGTTTAGTAAGCTTTACCTGCTCCTGGAACCGGGTACCCGCCTGCCAGAGACACTCATTCTTGTTTGCATAGCAACAAGAGGATACATTGCTATTTTGCGTGGAGAAATCTGAGTTTTCTGTGTTTTTCCTTGTCTATTTGCCGTTTCGTTTCTGGAATTACTGGATTTACTATGGAAGGAGCCTCTGATTCTCAGGGCATATTCCTTCATGTTATTTCTCTAGCTATATGGAGACTTGTCTCTGAAATTTCGTCTGTATTGCATGTCCCATTTTCTAACCCTGGAACTGGGACGTGTGGTTACAACGAAATATGCCAGATAAGATCGCCTCCTTTAAATTCCAACGCCAATCTGGCAGTAATATGAAACTAGGCGTTGGTTTACGGTTTTTAACACTAAAATCGGCTTACGTCGTCAACCGTATGGTCCGAGCGGGTGACGTCACACACTTATTTCTCGGATTATTTGGTGAAGGAAATTTTTCATTAATTCTCGCATCTTATTCTTGGTGCTGCGTGCGTTTATGTGCCAGAAACATTTGTCAGTATGTGAAGTTTTGCGTGTGGTCACGATCTGTTTGCATTGATCAATGATTTCAAAATTCTTGATTAAGATGTATGTTCTGCAGTTTTACCGTGTTCTACAGCAGTAATGTTAATTAATTTTGTTGTTCCTTCACGTATCGTTTGGCTTTCGTTTGAGTAGTATGATTTTGAAATTAATTCTTAAATATACCGCTAATGCTTACGATATGGTTCCTGATTCCGTGTTTATACATCCTGCAGGATCAATTTATGGGTGTATTATTGGCCCGCTCTCGTTCTTGTCGCCAGTTTACGCGATCTTGGTTGTAAGTTGCGTGTGTGGGGTGGCGGAGGGTTAACTTTAATTTTTTGTCAAAATATTTGAAAATTATTTGTCTACCTTCCATTCCTGTCTCGTACCGCTTGCTTATTTTAGGTTTTGTGCTTGTTTTCACGCCAAGCCTACCCCGCCATCATGTCCTGAGTGTCACAAATTCGTCAAGGTCGCATTTAAGGAACATGTATGTTTTGGGTGTTCGTTATGTAACGTTGCTAATAGGTGTAATGTCTGTTCAGTTAGGCCTGTCGAGTTTTTAGTCAAGTTCCTTGCCCAGAAGGACTTGACTGGTTCTGACGCGGGGTCAGGCGGTTCGAAAACAAATCGATGAGCATCCGTTTCGGCCCCTGGGGGTGCTCATCTGCAGTTGGAGGGTTAAGAGATGGCACCCCCGGCGTGGTTTGGGCCTGCTATGCAAGGCTTCTTGCATAGCGTCCTGCCCACGCTGGTGTCGTCCCTGATACCGAAGACTGTAGGGCTATCTCCATGTCCGGTACGGACCCTGTCCTTGGACAGGGTTCTGGACTGGTTACCGAGGAGGCCATCTCGTATGGCTCCCTGGTGGTCCCGTAGGTCTCCAGCCTGGAGGGTACTGATTCTCTGCGGCCACCTCCGGGTGGCCGATTAGCGGTAGCCAGTCCGTCGGGCATGGGAGCCATTCGTCAGGACGGCTCTAGTGTTTCCTCATCCAGTGACAACTCTTTGGGGGTGTGAGGATGAGGAGGCCAAAGAGGAGAGGTTGTTGCCGCTTGAGGTACCATGAGTGGAGCACAAGGAGGTCGATTCCATCCTGGACGGAACCACCCTCCATCTGTCTGGCTTGGCGCAAGCCATGGGAGCCACTCCGCCCGTGGTTGAGGCCACACCGGTACCGGGCACCTGTCCAGTGCTGGTTGGTTTGCCACTAACCGACACGGTGACGGGTGTGGCTGGCCAGCCACACTTGGGGTGCCGGTGGCACCCGTGTATGGCTGGCCAGCCACACTTGGGGTGCCGATGGCGCCAATATATGGCCACGGTTCCATAACTGCTACGGGTTCGCACGGTTTTCTGTGCACGCCTACCCCATTGAAGTTTGTTTCATGGGGTGGAGGCGGAACTATGCAGTACCGGTGTTGCTGGCTTTCCAGCAGTGGCTCCTTGCCAGGAGGATGCTGCTGGTAGACCGCTGCTGGTAGACTCGTGAGCCCATCAATGGGTGATGTGTTCAGGGGTGTGTGTGTCTTACTCGGATGCGGACTGGTCCGATGCTCTGGCTTGGCTAGCCAGGGTGGACCCGTCCGTGGTCTCGGCCACGACCGAGGAAGACATGCCCCTTCTCCTTCGATCAATACTCACCATTCTGTTACTTCTGCTATACAGCTGGCCTTGACAGCTGGCTCTAGGACTATAGACTTAGAAAGCTTTACCGACTCCTTGGAACCGGGTACTCGGCTCCCAACTGCCGAGTACCCGTCTACCATAGAGCTCATTCTTGTTTGCATAGCAACAAGAGCTATACATGCTTTTCGCAGTGGAGAGATTAAGGAATAAATCTAAGTCTTTTTGTCTGTGATTGTGATAGCTAGTGATTCTCTTGCAAGGATAATTGGATAATATGGATACCGCCGAGGATAACCAGGTCGTATATTTCCTTATTATTCCATAGTTAAAAGACTTAGGTCTCTAAATTTCGTTGTGTCGCATGTTCCAATTTCTGACCCCAAAGAATCTGGGGACGTGTTAACATGCTAAAAATGGTACCAGAAAACTTTGGAATGTTCAAGTTTTGCGTGTTATCACGATCTGTTGCGATGATCGGTGGTTTCAAAATTCTTGATTAGATGTGTGGTCTGCGGTTTTACCGTGTGCTACAGCAGTTTGGTTACATTTTGTTGTTTCTTCACATATCGTTTTGGCTTTCGTTAGGAGTATAATTTATATTGATTGGTAAATATACCCCGAATGCTATGCGATATGATTCCTGGTTCCGTTATACATCCTGGAGGATCAATTATGGGTGTATTTATGCCGGCTTCGTTCTTGTCGTCATAATCAATTGCGATCTTTGCTGTAACGTTCCGGGGTGGGGTGCGGGAGGGTTTACAGTTAATTTATGGTCAAATTATTTGAAAATTAATTGTCTGCCTTCCATCCGTGTCTCGTTCCGCTTGCTTATTGTAGGTTTGTGCTTATTTATAGGCCAAGCCAGCCCCGCCATCATGTGACGAGTGCCACAAGTTCGTACGGGTCCTATTTAAGGACCATGTCTGCTTTAGATGTACTCCATGTAACCTTGATAGTAGGTGTAATGTGTGTGCAGTGTGGTCCGCGGATATGTTAAAGTTCCTTGCCCAGAAGGATGTGGCTGGGTCTGACACGGGGTCAGGTGGTTCGAAGTTAAGTCGTGGAGCGTCCTGTTCGGCCGGTGGGGGCGCTCCATGTCCCCAGCTGGAGGTGGCGGAGATGGCACCGCCGGCGTTGTTAGGTCCGGCTATGCAGGGTTTTCTGCATAGCGTTCTGCCCACGCTGGTGTCGTCCCTGCTGCCGAAGGTTGGGGGCAGTTTCTCCCCATGCTTGGTACGGACCCTGTCCTTGGACAGGATTCTGGACTGGTCACCGAGGGAGCCGTCTCGTACGGCCCCCTGGCAGTCCCGTCGGGCTCTGGCCTGACGGGTTCTGTCTCTCTGCGGCCACCTCCGGGTGGTCCAGTAGCGGTGGTTGGTCCGTCAGGCATGGGAGCCGTCCGCCAGGACGGCTCCACGGTTTCCTCGTCTAGTGACGACTCTTCGGAGTCTGAAGACGAGGAGGCCGAGGAGGAGAGGTTGCTGCGGCCTGTGATGCCACAGGTGGAGAATATGGAGGTCGATTCCGTCCTGGACGAAACCGTCCTCCATCTGTCTGGCTTGGCGCAAGCCAGGGCAGCGGCTCCGCCCGTGGTTGAGGCCAATCTGGTACCGGGCACCGGTCCCGTGATGGTTGGTTTGATGCCAACTGACATGGTGACTGGTGTGCCGGGCCGGGTGTGGTACTCGTCTATCTCGCCTGGTCCGGCGGTCGGACGTGTGGTGCCGTTGGCGCCCATGTCTGGCCATGGTTCCGCGTCTGCTATGTGTCCGCACAGTTTTCGTGTGGGCCTACCCCATGGACTGGTGTTTCATGGGGTGGCGGCGGAATCGTTTGGTACCGGAGTGCCTGGCGTGTCAGCCGCGGCTCCTTGCCGGGAGGCCATGGCTGGCAGGCCCGTGAACGCGTCAACGGGTGACGTGTTCACGAGTGTGTCTTCCTCGGAGGTAGATTGGTCGGATGCTCTGGCTTGGCTAGCCAGGGTTGACCCATCTGTGGTTTCGGCCACGGCCGAGGAGGATGCGCCCCGTCCGTCAGTTGCATCGATTAGGACGGGGATCTTGCCCGCAGCCCGGATCCAGTCTGTTGGACTGGATCCACGGTTCATCGAGTTGCTTGAGGCTATTTATAGTCAGCAGCTCATGACCAAGGGCCAGCTCCCTGCAGCCTCCACGGAGGTGCGGGCGAGGTGTCGTATTCCACGGGCGGAATACGACAGGTATGGTGTGGTACCATCGGTCACCGAGGATGACCGATGGGTTCTGGGGGTTCAGAGTGCTGGAGCGGGTGGCCCCGGTCTGGCACTTGTGGACAAGTCCCAGGCACACCAGGATGAAGTCCTGTCCCTATGCGATGAGGGTGTGAGGGCAGCTATGAGTGCTGTCAACCATTCGTATCGCCTTCTTCAGTCGGTGTGGGCTGAAGCGGGTGCAGGCCACCCTGTGCCACCTGTGGCGCTTTCGTGCGTCAATGACGGCTTGGTGCTGTCTATGGACGCGCTGGCCAGGGTGCAGGCACGTGTGACAAAGTCCAGGAGGCAAATGGTTCTTGACCATATGCGTCCGGCTACGGCAGTCGGGGAGCGTCTTCTTGGGACACCCCTGACAGGGCCTGGCATCTTCGGTGGCCAGGCGCGGGCCATCCTAGAGGACACTGCCAGCATTGCACAGAATTGGTTGCCGGTAAACCTACAGCTGGAGCTAGTGTGGCAAGCGCACGCACTAGGGGCTGTAGGGAACCAGTTAGCTGTTCAATCTTCAAAGAAGCAGAAGAAGCAGAAAGGCAAGGCCAAAGCTAAGCCTACTGCGACTTCTGCTTCGTCTGGTTTTTCTCAGCCGCCGCCGGCTAAGAAAGCCAGGAAGGTTGTGGATGACCCTACCCTCCCCAATGTTGCTCCTGATCACCCTTGAGGTGGGAAGGTCAAGGGGAAGGGAAAGGGTAAGTCCTCAAAGGGCGGAAAGACGGGAGCGGATCGTACCTGAGGGTACAAGAGCTCCCTTCGTATCCGCCTGGACCTCACCTGTGCAACAGGAACAGTGGTGCCAATTAGACCTGCCGAGCCAAGACCGAAATGCTTCTTTCTCTCATTAAGAAAGGGGGGGGGGGAGCGGACCGTGAGCCGGACAACCCTGTTAGACGTCGAGGCGTCTATGGTGGGTGGAAGGCTCATGCGTTTCGTCGAGGCCTGGCGAGGTGTGACGTCAGACAGTCTGGTCCTGGGATGGTTATCCCAGGGTTACATGCCATAATGGTGGGACTTTGCGCCCCAGAATCTGTCTTTGGCACCTGTCTGGACACCCGTACCAAGGGATCCAGACAAGTTAGAAGCCGTTCAAAAGGAAGTGTCGGGTTTGCTTCTGAAGGGAGCAATAAAACCAGCGAACCAGAACACTCCGGGCTTCTATTCAAATATGTTCCTTGTCCCCAAGAGCACAGGTGGATGGAGACCCGTACTCAATCTCAGGCCATTAAATTGGTTTATCAATACGCCTCGGTTCCAGATGGAAACTCCGAGGTCGGTAATGGCGGGGTTGAGGAAAGGAATGTGGTGTGTGTCGATCGATCTGAAAGATGCATATTTCCACATTCCAATGAACAGGTGTTGTCACAGGTTTCTGAGATTTGCATTTCAGAATCAAGTATGGGAATTTATTGTTCTCCCGTTTGGCCTGTCGACAGCTCCAAGGGTTTTCACAAGAGTGGTCCTTGCGGTGACAGCGTTTCTCAGTAAAGAGAACGTGGCGCTACACACCTACGTAGACGACTGGCTGATCAAAGCAGATTCGGCAGCCAGGTTGAACGTGGATACTGCTCTGATTCCGAGGTTACTTTCAGGTCTAGGCTGGATAGTCAACAAGGAGAAATCAGAGTTGACACCCACTCAACATTTCGTTTATTTGGGGATGCGATTCGATCTCGAGGAGGGCAGGGTTTACCCGTCAGAGCCCAGAATGGTGTCTCTGTTAGCCATCCTCAAGAGTTTTCGAGTGAGAAACCACATTCAGGCGAGGCGGTTTCTTCAGATGCTGGGCATGATGGTCTCCATGGAGCAGGTGATCCCGTACGCTGCTCTAATGCGAAGACCTATCCAGTTGTATCTGATGTCTCTGTGGAAACGGAACAGAACCCCTGTCAAAACTGGTGCCAGTTTTGGAGCCGATAATGTCGCATCTTGTATGGTGGAAAGAGCGTCAGAATCTCCTAGTAGGGGTTTCGCTGCACCTACCCCACCCCCAGCTGTCCGTGTACACAGATGCATCGCTGGAGGGGGTGTGGCCCTGCCTGGGAGAGCACATGGTCTCAGGCACATGGACTCTCCAGGAGAGCCAGCTGCATATCAATCTGTTGGAAATGAGGGCAGTGGAACTGGCGTTGGAAGAATTTCTTACGATGATCAGGGCCAAGGTGATATTGATACGGTCGGACAATTCGACGGTAGTATCATACATAAATCGCCAAGGCGGGACCAGGTCACCCACGCTGTGTATCAAAGTGTTGCACTTGATTCAATGGTGCAGGAATTACTCGGTTGTTTTGAAAGCGGCTCACATTCCTGGGCGATTGAACATTCTGGCGGATGCTTTGTCTCGCAGACAGAATTCTGCCAACAGAATGGTCCCTCAACCCTCCAGTTCTCCGAAGGATCTTCGAGCATTGGGGAAAACTTAACGTGGACTTGTTCGCCACAAGGGAAAATGCTCAAATCATGACTTATGTCTCGCCGATTCCAGATCCAAATGCCGTCGATACAGACGCTCTGGCGATAGGCTGGAGAGGGATGCACGCTTACGCGTACCCACCCACCATTCTTCTGCCGAAGGTATTGGTGAAGATCAGGGAGGAACCGTGTCTGGTCCTGCTAATAGCGCCGTGTTGGCCCAGCAGGGCGTGATTCACCGATCTGCTAGATCTGCTGGTGGAATACCCAGTGCAGTTGCCCAAGATTCCGAACATAATCTCCCAGGCCAAGGGACGCTTCCTACACAAGCGTCCCGAAATGTTCAAATTGACTGCGTGGATGTTATCAAACAACATTCCACGTCGGAAGGCTTTTCTCGACAAGCTGCTGATTTCATCGCGGCTGCGAGAAGGAGGTCAACCTTCAAGTCATATAACGACAAGGTTAACAGATTTGCAGACTGGTGTGAAGAAAAGGGTATTGATACCTTTAAATCAACTATTCAGCAAATAGCAGACTTTCTGTGAGCTGTTCTTTTCAGGACTACCTCCCGTCACAATTGCTGGATACAAGTCAGCTTTGGCATCAGTTATCCCTTGTCTAGCCAACAGGGATAGTCCAGAGGAGGCCCAGTTAAATGTGATGGTGAGGGGAATGAGCAATCTCCGACCGAGACAACCGGTAGTCATTCCAGCCTTGAGTCTATCTTTAGTGCTTAATGTACTGGCCAAGCACCCTTTCGAACCGTTGCGTTCGGCTAGTCTAAAGCATTTGACTCTAAAGGCGGTCTTTCTATTGGCAGCTTCCTCAGCTAGAAGGCGCAGTGAGATCCATGCGCTTTCGGCAGAGAGGGACCGATTTATTGTCTCCGGAGAGGGTCTGCATCTTCTGCCAAGAGCAGAGTTTATGTCAAAGAATCAATCTTTGAGATATCCAGCCAAACCGATTTAACAAGGTTTGATCGTGATTCCAGTGTCTGGTGCCCAGTCCGTGCTTTGACTAAGTACAGGAAACAGACAGACTCGTTACGGTCGAATGATAGACATCTATGGATCTGCCATAAGAAGCCATATGGCGGCGCTTCCATGGATTCTATCTCTCGTTGGGTAGTCGAATGCATTCAGACTACCCATGAGATTGCGACTGGGCACCAGGTGCAATGCGCAAGGGCACACGATGTTAGAGGAATAGGTGTCTCGACTGCCCTTTACAATGGTGTTCCATTAGAGGACTGTTGCACAATGGCACTGTGAGTCCTCTTTCACGGATTACTATATGAGGGGTGTGTCAGACTCCGCCAATCCACTCGCTTTAGCTGTTTTGAAATGATAGTTATGCGACTACACTGCTCTTCTCCCTTTTTTGGCATTTGTAAGAAAGAATTTAGAAGCAGACATGTTCGAGCGAGGGGATGACAACCAGATTGTGTCACGGCCGGACAGGTGAATGGTTGGAGGCGCCATGTCTGAAATCCATAAATCATGAGGTAATTCAGGAGTTTTTTGTATTATGTCTATATATCATACCCATTCATCTTATATATTCATGCTCATTCCCAGGCTAATACATATATGTATATGCAAAGAGCAGTTAACCCTCTTGGCATATTTGTGTTTTCAGGCGAGATGCATGTTCGTGAGTTCTCTCCCTTTTCTTAGGACAAAAAGGGGGTGGGGGGCAGTGATGGGAATGTGATTCGGTTCCGTTAACTTGGTGGTCCTTTTAGGTCTCCATTAGTCAAGTTTAAGTCTAGCTCTTTCTCCAAGGGGCAAAAATAGCAGTTATGGCTTGCCCCTTCCCACCAGGTTACTGACCAAATCTGGTGTATATCAGAAGTAATAGAATGGTGAGTATTGATCGAAGGAGAATGACGGAAATTTCAATTTCCCTTTCTCCGAGATCTAACAATACAATCCATTCTATTACGGACCCAGCCTCCCAGCCCCACGGAGGCAAGCCATGGGTTTCTCTTGTTTGGTGGCTATGCAAACAATGAGCTTCGTGGTAGACGGGTACTCGGCGGTTGGGAGCAGAGTACCCGGTTTCAAGGAGTCGCTAAAGCTTTCTACGTCTATAGTCCTAGAGCCAGCTGTCAGGGCCAGCTGTATATCGGAAGTAATAGAATGGCGAGTATTGTTAGATCTCGGAGAAAGGGAAATTGAAATTTCCTTCAATTCATAAGGTAATTCAAGTTTGACAGTTTTTGTATTATGGTTATATATCATGATCATTCATCTTATATATTAATGCTCATTCCAGGCTTATGTGTAAAGAGCTGTTAACCCTCTTAGCACATTTGTGTATCAGGCGAGATGCATGTTCGTGAGTTCGCTCCCTTTTTTAGGAGAAAGGAGGGAGGGGGAGCGGTGATGCGAATGTGATTCAGTCCCAGAACTTGCCACTCCTTTTTGGTCTCCGTATGACAAGTTTAGGTCTAAGTTCTTTCTTCAGGGGCAAAGGAGGCATTGTATGGCTTGCCCCTTCCCACCAGGTTACCGACTAAATCTGGTGTTATCAATGAGTGATGTAATGGTAAGTATTGATCGAAGGAGAATGAAGGATATTTCAATTTCCCTTTCTCCGAGATCTAACAATACTTACCATTACATTACAGACCCGCCTCCCAGCCCCACGGAGGCAAACCATGGGTATCCTCTTGTTTGGTAGATATGCAACAATGAGCGTCTCTGGCAGGCGGGTACCCGGTTGTTGGGAACCGGGTACCCGGTTCCAGGAGCCGGTAAATCTTACTAAGTCTAGATTCCTAAAGCCAGCTATCAGGATAGCTGTAATATTAATGAGTAATGTAATGGTAAGTATTGTTAGATCTCGGAGAAACGAAAATTTAAATTTCCTCCATTCACCTTAAATGTTTTATTGTCCTGATAGATTAACCATTTCACGATGAATCCGGATTAAACCGGCCTCTAATGTTCTTGGGAGTCCATTTGCAGGCCAAGAGACGACTATTTAAAAATCATTTAACGAGCCTGTCATTCCAGTGGTACATTTTCAAAAAATAATTTTCCTTGCCTTCAAATAGATATTCTATAAGTAAATGCGTTAATTTTATTTTTCAAGTTGTACTATTTGATGTTTCTTTTTTTTAAAAACATGTACACTTATTTATGAGCGGTATCGTATAGATGCTAGTTTCTAAATATTCAACTGCTTATCTGTTTAGTTACCTTGAAATGAGATTTTGGGAATTCGGGTTTATAATAGATTCAAACGCGTATGCAAAGTGGGCGGAGCTTGGCTAGAAATGGACAGGGCATAGTTAGAAATGGATCGCTGTATCAGTCACAGAAACTCTAGTTTCTTTCAAACAGCATTGTGAATATAGTTCTGAATCTCTTTAACGGTCTGACTGTAGTGTTCTTGCAGACGACATATATTACAAGAATTATATCTTTGGACCGGCTAAATATTTTGAAATTTTGACGGAAAGTTGTTGGTATTTAAGGTGGAAGAGTGGTTTCCGGATGATAACTACGTTGCTGTTTACTGGATTGCTTTGCAACTTCATGGGTGGTTGGACTAGATCTGGGAAAGAAACCTATCGAAATTAACAATGATCCGATATCCAAGATGGCCGACACCCACAGGTGGCTGTCTTGCAAATTGGTTTCCTGATAACTATTTTACCGTTTATAGAATCACTCTGAAACTTCATAGGTTGGTTGAACTATGTCTGAAGAAACCTATCGAAATCGAGAATGATCTGACATTCACGATGGCTGCCAGCATCGGGTGGCCATCTTGAAAATTGGTTTCCAGATGATAATTCCATTCCCGTTTATCGGATCGCTTTGAACCTTCATAGGGTTGTTGAACTAGGTATGCGGAAGAAACAGAGCGACGATCCGAACTCCAAGATGGCTGCCAGCCACTAGCTCCCATCTTGAAAATTGATTTCCAGATGATATCTCCGTACCGTTTATCAGATCGCTTTGAAACGTCATAAGATTGTTGGACTACATCTGAAGAAACCTATTGAAATTGATTATCCAAAATCCAATGTGGCCGCAATTCCCGAGGGCCATCTTGAAAATTTGTTTTCGAATAATAACTCCTTAACGATTTAGCGGGTCGCTTAAAACTATAGGATGACAGGTCTGGGTCTGAGGAAGAAAAAGCTATTTTCTGAAAACTCATTCATTGGTTTGTTGTCATGACGTGGTATTATGCGCCGTTTTCTGAGCTCTTGTGTCTCATTGAAATCATTGTCTGATGGCTTGCAGTTGTTTTCAAGATCATGCACCCAGTTAAATGTAATACTGCTGTCATTATCTTACTCTAGGGATGAATATGGGCAATGCCACCACTAACATGGTGAACTTGATTAATAACCAAATGGGCAGCTTCAACAACTCGTATGGCAGCGATATCATGAGTACACCATGCAAGTCTCCCAGAGCCATTAAGGGCGACAGATCTATTGACTCAAGGTAAGCAATTCTGCATGTTTGAGTTCGTTTCTGACGTAATGTTATCTAGCCCGCAATTATGCAAGTATTGTGGAGGGTATTGCTGTGTAAATTCTATTATATTTATGCCTATTATCGATATATGGGTGTATATGCCATTTGTATTTCCGTACGTTTGTCAGTTTGTCAGATCAGGCTATCATTTCTGTTTCCACTGGAATTATCAAGAAAGTTGGGTTGTATGCCCTTCTGGTGCCAAAACCCTATTGATTTTTGTGTCAAAAGGTCTACGATGAAGGTCTCGGTGAACAAATAAATGATATTAGGTTGCGTTTCCAGATGCTAACAAATTCTACTAAACGAATCTTCACGAAATCCGGCCTGGGTTTTGCCATTGCGTGTGGATGAAGCCAATAAATTGAGATCGAAAGGTCAAGGTGACGACGACCCATTTAAAGAGATTACGTTGTGTTTCCAGATGATATGTAAAGTTCTACTAATCATCTTTGCCAAACCTGGCCCTTGCTGTCCGTGAAGGTCTGAAGAACCCTATTTAGATTTGGTGACAAAACTCCCAGATTTATCTCATGTCATCGGTGCTGTACATATATACATACATTATTAAGAAGCATAGACATACTATGCTGTGTCGATGGAGGAATTCAGTTTCGATGTCAATCATGACTTCACAACCAACTACGTCACATGTAGTCTGATGTCATAATAAATTACGTCATGAATGACGCACTTTAGTTAGTCTTAAACGCTTAATAGTCCGTCAAGTTGTACGAATTGTGGGCTATGTCTTTACCTCGCTATTTAACCCTTACCACGCTGACGTAAAAAAATTTAATTTTCGAATTAAATTTAAAGATGAACTGGTATTCATTAAAAAAGACTTTGGATGATTTTCCTCTCGTAGAAAGCAACATTGTCCACCAAAATCATTGAAAAAAGTACACCATTTTCTTTGCTATTGACACAGTAAAATGTAGAATATTGATATCGGTTTTTTAAGGGTTAATACACATTCAGTTAAATAGTTTAAAACTAACTTGACTGGGCGCTTTTCTGGAAATTGAGGCTAGGAGAGTACAGGGATCGATTTATACCAACACGGGAAACATGTGGGTGGAGCTTAGCTAGAGATGGGCAGGACATAGCTAAAACCAGATTCCTCCATTTCTTTCGATACTGTATTGCAAGACACCCTTCACGCTACATTGATCCAATGCGTGACGCTGGTGGCGGGCATAGATTTTGACAATCTCTGATTGTTGTGATTGTTAGGTTTTGCAGAGCCGCTGCCTCGTCAAGCGAGGTGGGTGGGGTACGGTGAGCGTGGGGAGGGGAGGGGAGGGGAGGGGAGAGGATAGTGTGAGGATAGTGTGATAGAGTATGAAGGTGATATGGATTTTACCGATGAAGAAAACGACCCGCTCGAACTTCGTCCAATAGCTGCAAAGCAAGTCAACGTCACAACCGCTTAATGAATGAAGCCAGACACGGATTCACACATACCTGATAACGCAGCTTACTGGGCCAGTGTTTGGCCCATGCCGGCCCTATACTGAAAGTATCGGCACGGCATCGGCCCAGCATCGGTCCAGTAAGCTGCGTTATCTGGGATGTATCCATTTTTGATACAAAAAAGACGGAAGGATAAATGTTCTTTCCCTCGTGGTAAGAAGTGGTGAGCAAGATGGGCTCACTCCCCTGCATTTCTTAGTATGAGAGGAAATTCAATCGACATTGCAAATCGCTGTGGAAGCGGAAAGCTTTCCGATCCTTCTGGATGCTTTGGAGTCGCAGCTCTAATCTTCCATGTAAGACAATATGCACATATATGATGCTGCCTGTCTCCATAATGCTGTACAACTGGCATCTGGGCGACTCTAAAGGCCCTCTTGAACAGACTCGTGCTTTTGATCAATGCAAAGAGAAGCACGTCATTAGGAATCCACCTGGAAACCCGACCTAATCTCAAACTCCGACACCTTACAAACTGCGCCACATTCTTCCACTATCTGTCACACAGCATGGATTGTCAATGTTTGGAAGTTCGCAGATTACTCCCTCTCAGAAAGCATTAGTCCTCAGCGGTAGGTGCCAACAAGTATCCGACTCTTAGAGGACGCCAGCACATCCACATGTTAATGGGTTTGCGATCAGGCCTAAATAACGCAACCTCAGGCCACTACTGAACACTATAACGAACCCAGGTGAACTTAGACTGCCCAAAACTAACACACCTGCAGTGGAGAAAGTTAAGCAGTACTGATTGCCGCTGAAAGAACGGACCTTTCCATTTTAGCCATGCCTGCCCAAATCTAGCTAAGCTCCACCCACACCTCGCTCGTGCTGGTATTGATCGATCTCTGAACTTACAAATTATCAAGTCAAGTCTTCAAATATGCCATGGTGACGTACTTATCTACGTCATACATGACGTCATTCTACACGTCACGCAATTGATTATGACGTATGTGGGATGAATAAAGTGGACAGGGCCATTTGTCAGAAAAGTGAAACCTGCTTCCGTGACCACACGCATTTTGGAACTAAAAGATGGTGGTTCTCTAACACAGGTGATCAAGCGACCACCTTCTTACAGAACCATAATCTTTTGTCGCCAAAATGTAATTCTATAACAAGTTACTTGTATTAAGATTTGGGACTACTTGTAATGTTTGGTGGCTGCCTAATACATATTTTTACGGGAGCCTTTTTCTGCAGCCGAGGAAACTACTTTCAAAAAATATTACCAAATATGTTTCCCCAATGACTCAATTATACACCTAAAAAAGCAAGTTCCCCACTAATTAGGGGCTAATATTTTTGGTGATATGTACTTGGCTGCAATAAAACGTCACACATCATCTGCCGGACTAGAAGTACAATGTGTGAAATTGATTACCCCAGAAATGGCGTTATGCATGAATGAGCTTGGATTGAATGAAAGATTGACCCATTTTAAGAATCTTGATACTTTGCATGCCTATTGCTGGAGGACTATCAGGCATTCTGACCAATTCTCTGCACAATGTAGTGTCAGTGCAAGGGTGTGCACAAAATTGATCTGAACACAATCGAGCATCTTTGGGATCAACTGAAGCGGGCTGTATACCATAGACCTAGTTAGGAAACGGTTCTTGCAGATATCCCCGACCTGTTAGAAGAGGAGTGGATGGCTATTCCACAGCATCGTGTCACTCGGCTCATCAACTCCATGCGAAATCTGTGCCATCAAGTGACCCAAAGCCGTGGTACGTGGTATTAGCAATATTAAAACTGATAGTGAATGCACTCCCATTCGTTGTTATTTGGTTGCGACTCGATGCAATTTGTATTATGATTTGGATTCATATTGAATTAAATGAGTATTTTGATATTTTTGAAATGGGTCAATTTTTCATTTGATCCATGCTCATTCAGGCATAACGCCGTTTCTGGGGAAATCAACTTTACACATCTCCCTCTAGTCCGGGTGGTGCTGTGTGCGAATTTGTATTGCAACCAATTATATATCTTAGAAAATATTAGCCCATATTTAGGAGGAACTTACTTTTAGGCGTATATTTAATGCCCTAACATTGGTGGTTGAGATGGACTTCACTTAATTTGCGCAATGCAATTCTTAGATACTAATACGATAATAGGACGGGATGGCGGGTGATGCCATGGATCTGAATGAGTCGGGGCTACTGGGCGGCGGTGTTCTATCCTCTTGCAGTGATCTGGAACGTTCCCCTACCATAATTGTATATTGCTGAGAATGCTAATTTCGTTAATAAACAAATTATGTTCGCTAATCCAAAGTTATTCTTTGTTAGAGTTTGTTGCGAGCGTCTGACAGGTGCATACACCACGCGTCTGGTGAACTTTAGTCGACTGTTTTTTAATAACACTACTTTCGACTTTCGGAATAGATAAGAAAAAATTATGCTATTAACTCACAATGGAGAAATCTGACAATCAACCATGACGTCATAATCAATTGCGTCACATGTAGGCCGTCGTCACAATCAAAATGCGTAATGATGACGTATCTAGCTCGGTCATGAACATTGAATAGTCCTTAAGACTAAAGTATACGAATTGTAGGCGCCGTTGCTGCCAGTAGTTTCAAAATATTCAACGCATTAGCTGTATAGTTATCTTAAAAGCGGGATTCTTGAAACTCAGGATTCAAAATATTTAAATTGATTCTAACACGCGGAAAGGTGGGCGGAGATAAGCTAGTAATTGGCGGGGCATAGCTATAAATGATCCCTCAATTAGCCCACTATAATCTTACTATAGAGCCTCAGTCTAACCCCCCCCCCCCATATAATTTGGATCAAATTTTAACACAATGAAGGAACTTGCGGTTTAAACGGATGTTCACACTTGGCCATGATCCGGCCCATAAGCTGAATATGGGTCTGATTAAACCCGTGATCTGTGAATATATCTCCGTGGCTACTGGTCATAATTTATAATGTAACTAACTTATTCATTCCATTTTTAGCCTGTCCTATTCCAGTGACTATGGCTCCCTGTCGCCACCTAGTCCTCTACACGACTGCATCATGTCGCCCATGGAGAGAGCATTGGTGTCCGCCATCAACGGGGGGACTCCAAGGTCCATCAGAAGTCCTTCACCATGCGAGTCTGACACAAGTGGGTTTAGCAGTGATGCTTCTGATAATGTCCTCGTGGATATTATGGTAAGGAAATTGAAAGAGGAATCCATTTTTAGCTATGCCCCGTCCATTTCTAACTAAGCTTTTACAATTTATAGCCAAGCTCCGCCCACTTAGTACGTGTTTGAATCAATATTTATATACTTTGAACACTGAATTTCCAGAATCACAATATCAAGGTACTATACAGGCAAGCTGTTGCATGTTTTGAAACTAATCTGTATAGGAGCTTTTGCTGCATATGACAGCAACAGCTCCCAGTCAAGTTAGTTTCAAAATATTAAACAAAATGTTAATTAAATTATAAATTTATCAAGGAAAACAATTTGTACACCCGACTGAATTTTCGATCTTAGTTGCTCGGTTATAATCAGAATTGAATAGCTCAGAGTGGCTATGACCCTCTACAAGTGGGAATTTCTGTTAAGTTCTTTATCAGAGGCTCAGAAATTGTATAATCAACATTACAATTTTATCTTTAATAAAATATATAAAATCGCTTATTTTAAATTTCTCTTCCAACTACCAAAAGAGAATCGTTTTGGAGTCTATATGTACTTGACCTTCTGTATCAGCCAGTCGAACATAGGCAGTTGCATTTTACTAAACTCGCGCCACCTGCGGTCTGGACAACGGTCCCAATAGTGAAGGTATTTCACTTCCCGTCTATGCTTATAAGATGTCTATGGTTCTAAAACAGCATTATGACTTGTGACGTCAGCCTACATGTTACATTGATCATGCCGTCAGATAATGGACCTTTCCGGTTTTAGTTATGCCCCGCCCATCTCTAGCTAAGCTCCACCCACACGTCGCTCCTGTTGGGATCGATCGATCTCTGAACACCCTGACTACCAATTTCCAAAAAAATACACTGGTAAGCTGTTGAATATTTTGAAACTAATTTGACTGGGTGCTGCTGCTGCCTAAGGCAGCGACAGTGCCCAGTCAAATTAGTTTCAAAACATTCAACAGCATGTTGATTAAATAGCAAAGAATTACAGACATTCATACGTGACTGACAATTTGAGATTTGATGACTATATGGAACCCTTTGTGACGCAATGATTGTGACGTCATCATACATCCGCTGAGCTGATTATAACGTCATACAATGTCAAATGATCGATGGATACTCTGGAAAGGTGAATTGAGTGATGGGTTTGATCGGATCTCTCCATTCAGAAGAACCTCTGTAACGCCACTTTATTGACTGAAAAAATGGATACTAAGGAGAGCTAGTTGTTTATTTAAATATGATGTGGGTAATGTAATCGGGTCTATTACTGCCTCTCTGCTTGAGTCTCCGGAGATGTATTCTCAAAACTACTTATCCAATTTGTCTCAAATCTTAACACAACGAAGCAACTTAAGTTGTAAGAGGATTTCCAGAATTTGATCGTGATCCGGATTAAAGACCGCAGTCGGATTTGAATCAAATCCGGATCTGATTGTACATTGAATGGACATTCAGTAAGAAAATATTTTAATATTTTGAAAATTTATTCAATGCTTATTTCCAGAGCGCACTGAATCTTGGTACCCCGGCCAGTGTGTCGCCGAATAATAACTACGGACTGAACACTGCCTTGAGCAATGCACTCGTTCCTATGTACAACAAAGAGGTGAACGACCTGTCGCAGCTACAAAATACGGAGGCGCTTAACGACCGTCGATGGAATATCTTTAACCCATTCTTGATTACCAATGCTGATCCGTACGCCATTGAGAAGGCCGCGAGATTGCATAGGAATGCTGCGGGTAAGTAGCTACATATAACCCTGCATAATGATTCCATGGTTTTGAGGCCAGAATAGTGGTTCTTTTAAAACGGATGGTCCTAAGATCTTAATGTACCACAATTATGTGATCACAAAGATGTTATATAGTCAGAGTGGTACCATGTATGTCATCTAAATGCGGACACTACTGAGATAACACCATGTTAAGGTATTTATTAGTGTTCACAATTATATGGCCCACATAACTCTAGCTCCCTTACGACATACTTCATGGCTATTTAGTAATGCATGTGTAAGAGCAGTGACATAATGGACCTATTCAGTTTTAGCCATTCCCCGCCCATCTCTAAATAACTTCCACCACACATTGCTCGTGTTGGGATCGATCCCTGACCTCCATGATTATCAATTTCCAGAAAACTACTGGTAAGCTTTTTTGACCAAGTGCTGTTACTGCCTGTGGTAGCACCACAACAGTCAAGTTAGTTTCAAAATATTCAACGGAATGTTTATTAAATTGTAAAGACATACTGTTCGGGCGTGTCCGACTATTAGGCATTAAAGATGGACTATATCGAGTTATTCATGGCATAAGTAATTATGACGTCATCCTACACGCCATTTAGTTGATTATGACGTCATGACGTCGGATGATGGATGAATAAATTGGAATAGTCCATTAGACACATCCACCCGGCGCCAATATGTATGTCTAAAAAAACTCCTTATTTTTAGTCGAACCATGTCATCTTGAGTAAATCCGTTTAATTAGTACCTTAAGACTCATATCCTTTATTAATCTATGATAACTTTAACCTCTCGAGAGGACGAGGATCAAATTCGTCACAAATCGATCTAGCGCTGAATAACCACGTGTACGTTAAGTTCAAATATAGGTTGTGAAAACATTCAGACTAGACCTTAATGCTTAGGAGTATACTCCTATTTTACCTTGGACTAACGTGAGCGGGTAAAAAGCAATTATGGCGTATTATTTTATTAAAGTTTAACACTAAATTATTATTGTACTTTCAGCTGTTTGTGAGGCAAGGTGCACATGGAGCGGCCAACTTCCGCCAAAGAACTACAAGAACCCCACGTACTCGTGCAAGGTGTTTCTTGGAGGTGTGCCTTGGGACATCACCGAAGGTAAGCCAGTAAATAAATAATCCCAATATCGTTGACATGTGTGTGAAAGATTGATTGATTAAAACATAAATTCAACATATCTTTTTAGTGTAACTGAATCTTTGTCATAATGCGATAAATGCGTGCAATACATTACTTCCATATTTAGACCTTTAGCCATGGAGGCTACATTGTAAATACATTGTAGTCTGAACAAAAGGTGGCTAATATTCATATTTCAGTTGCTATATCTCTGAACCTGCTAAATATTCTGAACACAATTTCACTGAAAGTTGTTGGTTGCTAAGCCACCAACAACTTCAGTCAAACTGTTTTCGAAATATTGAGCGAGTTAAGTCTTGCTCAATGAAATTCTTGTTTGGTGGCTTTAGCAGTGAGACGTGCAGTAAAATTCCAAGCGTGTTATATATCCCACCTCATGACGTATGTAGGATACATTTTATATTAAATTACAGTATGAATTCTCAATGGAGTACGATTATCAAATGTAACCAACCACTGCTTAAAATTGATTTTAACCTATGGCTAGGTTGTCTATAGTGGTTTATATAGCAAGATGGATTCACGAAAAACGTTACCACGTAAATTGTTTTGCACGTTCATCGGCCGTCCTTGACCGAAATTAAAGCTTCAACGTTTGTGTGGTCCATCCATACTGTTGTTAATCCTTACAACTCATGTCAAAATGTTTCATTTTCAAATTAAATTAAAAGATGATCTCGTGGTCATATTTCAACAAATTTGGTGGAAGATTTTGCTGTCGTAGATTGAAAATTGTACACCAATTTCTTTATTTTCTTTATTATTGCCAAAGTAAGACAGCATATTGGCATCAGAGTGCTAAGAGATAATAAGTTTGTCAAATTCAACTGGGGCGAAGCCAGCATGTCTGGCAAGTTGGTCTGGGTATGTCAAGGTCTTAACTTAGTGTACCACAGGGTCAAGTTACGGATATTGCTTGACTCACATGTACAATATCCAGCTGATTGCTGTCTTATCTTAAGTACTGTTGGCTGTGGTAAGCATCACTATGCGGTTCAATTTTAGTCATCTCGCTCGTCAAAACACTGTCTAAGCTTGGTGTATCTTACGTCTATTCGAACATCAAGTAGGCTTCCTATGCTATTGAAGATTATTAATTCTGAACCATACAGTGATATCGCAACACGTTCTTTGGAAAGGACAGCTCATTATCACGGGCAAGTTCTGATTTCGAAACGGTCTCCACTCCATTGCAGACCAACCATATTTGTGCGTTTCTGGAGTTTTACAGGTTTTAAAATTCCTGTGCGTTCTCCAGTGGTGTCCATTGCAACGTGTTCAAGCAAGCTCACAGCCTGTTTCGTTTTAAAACCTTGAACTCGAAAAAACTACAAACCATTTACAAGTTATCAATAATTTGGACTGTTTTACCTAATTTGACTGAAACTTTCATTCAAAAAGGTTGTAGGAATACAATTATTATAGGAAGTTGCCAGGTCAACCCGTCACACATTGAATTCATCTCAAGCATTCGCTAGATAGTTGATTTGGTTTCACTGAAAGTTATTGACTCAGAAATTTTGTAATGACGTTCAATGGGTCTTAAGTTTTAGCTACGCCCCGCCTATCTCTATTTAAGCTTCACACACACACTACTCATGTTGTGATCTCTGAACTCTGATCTCTGAACTCTGAACTCTGAACTCTGAACTCTGAATTCCGACTATCAATTTCCATAAAACTATGCGGGTAAGCTGTTGAAAATTTTGAAACTAATCTGACATGGTGCTGTTTCTGCCTATGACAGCGATGGCACCCAGTCAAATTACTTTCAAAATATTGCACAGCATGTTTATTAAATAGTAAAACATAGAATTCATACGTGTAGGACTAGTAAACATTAAAGACGCACTTAATCGAATCATTCATGACGTCATGATTATGATGTCAGCATACACGTCGCGTAGTTGATTATGATGTCATATGATTGGGTGAGGAAATGCATGCTATAGATCATGAATGTTGTAATGAATGATTTTGTAAGAGAATTTCTTGATGGTGCAGACAATCGATTCAATAACCATTGTCTAACATGTTCAAAATGTCATCTAAGCATATTGTTAGGGTGTTAAGGTACATGCGCACAACCACATATACCATATGGTAATATGGGTTTTATGCATGAGAACCGTGAAAAGCAAACTATTTAAACTTCTGCCTCATATTGTTTCAGCCGGACTGCAAGCTGCATTTAATAAGTTTGGCACAATGAAGATTGAATGGCCGGGAAAAGATGGTAAGTGTTGGACAGGCTTAAATTTTTTATTGAAAATGTGCAAGCTCCCGATTGCAAATCAGCGGTTATCTCTACTATTACTAGAGTTAACCTGGTCCATTACTATTACATTCATCTTTCGATGGGTGAAGGCGATCCTCCAGTACTGGTGGCAGAAACTACACTAGCCTTTGATCACTGCCGGCCCCTGGGAACAAAGGTCTCATATTGCTATTGCTTATCATAGACCACCCGGCGTTTGCTAGTGACTGGCTTGGCTGTAGCATTATTGCTGCTATTCACGCTGGGTAACTAGAACACTAGAAGATTGCTATTGGAAAGCTAGCTCATAAGCTGGCAGCAAGGCTCCTCGCAGCTTAGTAATAATGAAAATAGCTAATATTGGTACTAACAATAAGGCTAGCGATGGAGTTGAGTATGATGACGTGGAATATGATCATAACAATGATGATAACGATACTTACATTATATTTTAATTGTTAAATAGAAACATTGTACACATCTTCTCAATAAGACTAGTGTTTACATGAGAATAAAATTGATTGATCTGTTGATTAATTTCTCGTTGGGTCTTGAGTATGCAAAAAGTTAAGCTCCACTCACTTCATGTAGCATGTTGGAATCGATGTGAAACATTGAAAACTCAAGTTCCAGAAATTCAATTTCAAGTTAACTATACATGTTAAGTTAAATATCCTGACACTAATTTGTTTGGGAGGTGTTATTATTTTCAGCAACATCTTAAAGGGTTAAAGGGATGATAATCTCATCTCAGATCTTGTATTGTACCGATAGATTCTGGTTTATAGATTCCATATCGTTCATATCCTGTCACATTTCCGTATCTGTATCACAATTATCTGCTTTGTAATATTGCGTAAATGTTGAATAGCGATCGCCACCATTTTGTCTCAAGCGATAGTGTGATGTCATGCAAGTGCCAATTCATTACATTCTTTATTATGTAATACTTATCCCATTGGATATTTTGAAACTAATTTGATGAAGTTGTCGCTGCCTATGGCAGCATATTTTCAAAATATTCAACAGTTAACCTGTATGATTGCTTTTATACGAAATTGTCAAACTGCCACCTCTATGCCCGAGGCGGACACGCTATGACTTTTCTGATTGGTTGAAATGTAAATCATGCCATCCGTCATAGGTTGTAGAAATGATCCAACATTTAGATACTAAAGTCTGTATATCTTTCTTTAGTGGCATGATAAAACTCTTATAATTACATGCATAGTTTGAGTGGCATATGAGATCACCTGAATAGCAATCCTGAGATGAGGTTAGTTATCCTTTAAAACGTGTTGTTTATTGGAAAAAAGGTTTCACATGGATGATTTTAAATCGAGTGTAAGAGCTATGTAAGAGCTATGGGTAGATGTTACTAGTGCTGTTAATCTACAATTTCTATCGTGAGGATTAGCAAAGTTTTGTCGATCATTGTTTTGTTCCCAGGTTACGTTTACCTGCTGTTCGGCTCTGAGAAGTCCATTCGAGCTTTACTGCAAACATGCACACATGACTTTAGTAATGGTGGCGAATATTACTACAAGATATCTAGCCGTAGGATGCGCAGTAAAGAGGTACGCTCATATTTATTTACAGAGCAGATTAATGTGTGTATTTGCATATCAATTATTAAACATTGCATCTGTATAGCAATGGGTTCGAATGGAATTAAGTACAAAATATTCAACAGAACATTTCTTACATTGTGTTCAAAATTGTCCTAAGATTTTTGTTTTGGATACCTTGTAACGTAACCAATTATTTACACTTACTGTGTCGTGTGCTCATTATATACTGCAGCTTAGTAATGTAGACAACATATTACTGAACATGAACCATGAAGAATGCGAACGTTCGCCGAACATTCACCTTCCTGAACTCACTACAGTTAGAGCCACTTGGAGCGCCTATCAACCATTAACACTTGAGCTCTCAGGCTGTGAGATCTAAAATAACCCTATGCTTAATGGATTACATGACTGTCAGAACGGTCAGGTTAGGATACAGATTGGCTATTGCTGGGGGAAAAATGGAAGATAATGGTATGGCAAATCTAGTCTGCAATTAACAAGAAAGAACAATAGTCAAATACGAACAGAATAATTACCACAAGACCGTAAACAAATTTTATAGTTAACAATAGAAACGAGAATTACAACAAGAGCTTGTATGTGGAGTGAACTCATCAAGCTAAGCAGCAATTCTACATGGGATGCTAATGCACTTACAATATATAGTTAATCTAAAGGATGATTATATTGCATGTGCAACTGTTAATTTGCAGTCGGTTAATCGGCTGAGCCATGCATGTTTGGAATTCTAATTCAAAGATCTTGGTTCAATCATGCATCCAAACTTGCAATCGAGGTGTGCTCTAGCTCCTTCAGGAACTATGCAATGTAAGGCCTGGGTCCATGCACTAAGTGTTATTGCACCCAATTTAAATCTAAAAGACTACCATTTTTAAACCAGCATAGCATATTCACAGGTGTAACGCTCGAGAGTGAATATTTCCAATACTGCTCACCAAGAGAGTATCAATTTTCAGCTGAAAATAAAAAATCTGTTGGATACTTTAACAATAATGTGCATGAAAGTTGCAAGGGTCAATGCCAGGGTAGACTAGGGTAATATCATTGCATTTCGCAAGTCATGAAATTTTCTTCAAACATACACGGAGTTGATTGTGATTGTCCATTGAAATCTATTTACTTTATCATCAAAAAGACGGAGATTGTCATAACTCATTTAATAAAATTGTGTTGCTGAAAAATTGTGACATAGATAAACTAAAGGGAGTTCTGATTGTCGTTCTTGGTGTTATAACGTTACACTTTAAGACATTAAAATGAATCGTATAAACTAAAAAAAGATTTGGTTCAGCCTAAAGAAACGTATAGATATATATTGTGAAAAAAATTTGACTGAAATTTGGTGCCGCCATAGACACACTATATGAACAGATGACCTGGTAAAGGAGATTACGTACACAGATGATTGTCGAAAGCGCTCTGAGCAAAAAAGCATTAAAAATCAATGACAACAACTTGCTGTACATAATTGTGGTGGTCACATCATCGGATATGACCAGAAAAAGGCTAATGTACTCAAGGAATAGGTCAAATATCAGTTGTACACCGACATAGAAAAACGAACATTTACCAAAGTTTGATGGCCAGTCATGGCTTTTGCAAAAACCAATAACAGAAGCAGCGGTTAGAAAATCTTTAACATCTCTAATGAATGGCCGTGCATGTGGCCCTGGCGGCATTAATAATCAACTCCTTAATTTATGCTTATTATACCATCTTGACACAAATCGCACAAAAACTCTGCCATTGAATACCACTTCCATATCAATGCTGTGGGAGAAGATACACTCATCATACTCCCCAAGTGTAAGATACCACCAGATCTCTTTACAACCTGAGAGCAATGATGCTTTTGAACAGCATCCAAAAAATATCTTTGCAAATGTACTGAGTGGTTTTAAGAGACGACGGAGCTTTGCTGACAGTCTGGTGATGATGAATGTTGACATCAGTAGTACTATCAAAGCATTGGAACTTATACAAGATTGGAATCGACAAGTTACATATTTGATACCATCAAGAGGCCACATCCTTCAATTTCTCCATCAAGCTGGCTTCGAAAATGATGAACTGTGCATGGTGATATTGTTATTTCTAAACACAACTAAATGTTGGAGTTAAATCAATGCTTTCAGCACATTTTGAAACATCAGTATGACTACCGCAAGGTGATGGTTTTTCAACAGTGCTCTTTCCGCACCCTACAAGACCAAACCTCCCAATCCCAATGAAAGGTATGCCACTAGAGAAGGAGTATGCAGATGATGGTGACTATCGACGAGGATAATGGTCCTCTTGTTAAGAGCCTGAAAACCTCATCCTGAATGCAGCCAAAACAGAATCAACTCATGCATACCTACCCAACACCATAAAAATGGTCTTAATGGTACCCCACACCAAGCAATTGAGCAGTTGACAAAGAGCAGTATTGTGGATATCCTCCTCTGTAGCTCTACCATCATTGAAACTTGCTGTGTAAAAGGAAATTTCGCCTTAGTCTTTTTGGACGTTGTTGATTCGTTGATCTCCATGAAATTAAAGATACAAATGATGCTACATGCGTCTCCATAATGCTATACAATTGCAGCTGAACAGCTCCAAACGTCTAGAACAAACTTGATTCATGTTACTGCTAGCATCTGCGAACCATTGCAAATCATCGCTGACCACCGTCTAATATTAAACGCAGCATGCTATAAGCTGTAACATCACTATCAGTGAGGGTAGTGTATCAGCAGACATGTTCTTTGAATGTCAGAAAATGCATCTGGTCCGATTGCACTAGAATTTGCAATAGCAGGTACCCAGGTACTAACGGCTATCAGGCATGCAAAGGATGCAAAATCAACTTTGTTATGTTAGTGTTTTGCGATCAGGCCTCAAAGACAATAAACCAGGATCACTACCGACGAGAAAACCCCCGAAAGAATCTTGAGGAGCTAAAGACACTCGTAGTGGACAGATAGTGGAAAGTTGGATAAAAAACTGATTGCATCTGAAAGAGGTGGTCACTTCTCCCGCTGCAGAACAATCACCATCATCGTTTTAGACACCTTATTCTCTGATTCCTCCATATGTCCTGTCCATATTGAACTATTTATTTAATATAGTTATGCCACCCCCACCCCATATAGATATATGCGGATGGTATAGGCCTACATCTAGCATTTGCTTTTCCCTGCGTTTGTCAGTTTGTTTAACCGTTTGACTCCGTTCCTTGCAATAATTTAGGTGTACTCGAGCTATCATCAAGAAACTTGGGTGTTATGGTACCTTATAGTCTCAATCTCAATGAACCATATTGATTTTTATATCTTAATGTCATGCTGACCCAATTAAGAAAATTGTTGCTTTTACTGACGGAAACCCATTCTACTTGGTATGTGTGTTAGTTACTCTTGGGGACTGAAGACTCGTATTACGATTTGATTCTAAGAAAAAAAATTGAATACTTTAAGTCAATGTTCATCCTACATTAATCCATTATCAATTTTGCTTTCTTGTTTCTGATATTTCTTTTCAATGACTTTATATTATCACGCAGGTACAGGTCATCCCGTGGGTTCTCAGTGACACCAACTTTGTAAAGCAGCCTTCTCAGAGACTGGACTCAAACAAGACCGTGTTTGTTGGAGCACTACATGGCATGATCACCGCAGAGGCACTGACCAACATCATGAATGACCTATTTGGTAACGTGGTCTATGCAGGCATTGACACAGACAAGCACAAATATCCAATTGGTAGGTGGTTTTTAAATTAAATAAAGAATTGTATCATCCAGAGGGGGTGGGTGGGGTGAAGGGAGTGGGTGTTGGTGTTGGTGGTAGTGAGGTGGAGGTTGGCGTGAGGGTGTGTTGGTTGGTGATGGTGGGGGAGGGGCTGAGGGTTGAGTGGTGGTAGTGGTGGTGGCTGGTTTCACAAAGCTTATCTAAGTAGAGAAGACAATGTTCCCAGACTAAGACCAAACCTAGATCAAGTTCGATTTGCTAAAATGTAGGTTTATTATTGTTAGTTGGTATGCGACTATTCCTATTCAATTATTTCTTAATATTTGGAGTCGGATTAGGCGCTCAGTTAATCCCTTTATTAGTAAAACAATCGGCTGTCATGTGCTACAGAAATGGGTATTTTTGTACGCTAATGTCAATGGTATTAAGTGAACCGATGTGAAGGAATATGCCTAGGGAACATTGACATATTGGAGAACAGTATACCATGTATCAAAAACTTAAACTAGGTACGGAAATATTTACATGTTTATGTAAGCTCAATAAGGTCAGTGCAAGTATTTCAACAATATTTGATTGTTAATGTTTTTGCAGGATCTGGCCGTGTAACTTTCAGCTCACAAAAGAGCTACATGAAGGCTGTGGAAGCTGCCTTCATTGAAGTGAAGACTCCCAAATTCACCAAGAAGGTATGATACTTTATCTTAGATCTAAATACCATGAACGGACCTCAACATCATCTGAGCATGACCAACGTTTGTATGCAAAGAAATAACAACTTGTTCAAATCATTAGGAAGAAAGAGTCATGTCTACATTGAAGGCTGCTGTTGTTGATGTAAGAAATCTTTCAGTTGCACCAGCTTTCATCATGGAGAACAATTTGTCCTATCATGTGACGAGAGAACTGAATGATTACGACAATGCCACATAATGTATACATCATTTATGTCGAAATATTTTAGACGTATATAGCTATTTGTCTAATGATTTCACATACAATAAACATTGATTTTGCTCAGTATTTATTAACTTTCCAACAATCTGTAAATAGATTTTCAATCATAGTGTGTGATACTGTATTCTGCGGCTTCAATAGTTTGAAATCATCCTTTAGCTGCAGTTGGTACTTTTGGCCATTTCTTCGTGCACTCGGTGAGAGTACTCGGATCCCTTTGTCATCAGTGTACCAAGCTGGTTCTGTTAGATTGGTACGCAGCACACTTCCTTGCAGGTTTCAGCTGTGGTGTCATATATAGTGCATTGTTGTATTTTTATGTTCTCTTCTCAACAATGCCTATTTATTTAACACATCGATTTCCAATCTAGGACATTTTTGGTATAATGATCATAAAAAGTATGAGAGAATGCTAAGCGTTTGTAGCCTCCATAGAAGGGCATCGAAATAAGCGGCTGCACTGACTGTTTGTGAGGGTGACTACGTCATCATTATTTGAAGTAGGACACGCCCCCTTTTTTCACCGCCCAAAATACTCTAATCTGATTGGTCATGGACAGAGGCCCTTTGTTTTCTGTCGACTAATCAGATTCGAGTATTCGAGTAGGGAGTGCCCTAATTTAGATATTGATGACCATCACCACCCTCATGCAATCATGGAACAGCCAGCTATATCTTCACTGATTACTGGTTGTAGAGGTGTAGTAACGTGCCGACGATTGACGGGTGCAATGCAGTGTGAAGGTGTTAGGGGAGGCCTAGTCAGGCCACGTGACGTCTGTAGACCATTCAGTACAGGCACTTATAGTGTCACCTTACCGTAGGTCAACGTATAGTATGCCAGCTGAAGCATTGCAAGCCTTGTGACAAATATCAATGAATGTGGGCTTTGAGGCGATAGCGGTTAAAGGTAAAAAACCATCTACAAAGATAACATTAGCATCAAGTTTTATCACCATATCATAATACTATCTAGCAAAAGCCTATTGATTTTCCCAAATGAAGTTGATCTGAGCTCTGATATTTATCAACAGAACACTGTATTTAAGTGTCTGACTGCTGCGGGCTATCAGGCAATAATTTTAATGGGAAATAGCTCTGGACATGCTGATTATTTGTACAATAATTTGACTGAAAGTTGCTGGTGCATTAGCCACCAACAACCGTCAGTCAAATTGTTGTAAAAATATGCAGTATGTCCAGACTCAACACCAATTGAAGTTTGCATATATTCAACAGGCAGCCAGTTAATTCCATGGAATTCTTGCTATGACTTTAATTTCAGGTCCAAATTGATCCATATCTGGAGGATGCTATATGCAGTCTGTGCTCCGTACACCAAGGTCCATTTTTCTGTCGTGACTCGCAATGCTTCAAGTATTTCTGCCGATCATGTTGGTACTGGCAGCACTCGCTCGATTCCACACGTCATCATCGACCTCTGATGAGAAATGCCAAATCGACCAACATCGCCATATGAGCCATGCCAAAGGTAGGCTGCATGTGACTTGTCTCAATTGTCTAATATAACAACGCAGATTAATGGGCCAGTATGGGAGCAATAGAAATAGGCGTCTTGTTTTGGACAAGTACCGGGCCAGCAACCCGCGTCATCGGGATACTGTCCATAATTTCATAGGTAACTGGGAAAATATTAAGCAACTTCATTCTAAGTGGACTAATCGGATCTGGCAATCAATTATGGCGTCATAATCAATTACGTCACATGCAGGATAACGTCACAATCATATTTGACAGAAATACTGTTATAAATTTAGAATAGTCTGTTAGTTGTACGAATTGTATGTATTAACTATTTAATAAACATTCCTTTGAGTATTTTGAAACTAATTTGACTGGGCGCCATTGATGCCATAAGTAACAACAGCACAGTTAAATTAGTTTCAAAATATTCAATAGCGCTCTAATATAGCTACCGTGATAATGGAATCCTTGGGAGTCTGGTTGATAGGATATAAATTGATCCCAACACGCTCAATGCATGGGTGGAGTTTAGCTGGAGATGGGAAAGGCATAGCTAAAAGTACATTCATCCATGATAGTCCTCGTGTCTCATTCAATGCACACCTTTGCACGAGATATGAATTAACCATCTTATTCCTTCAATTTATCCATCATACAATGCTGCCCAGCATGCAATGGTACCCAGCATCTGATGCCATGACTCGATAATCATTGTAACTATTGGACGCCATATTCGTTGAGCCTATCGTCCGTACAGACCAGCATTTCTTAAATAGAAATAACCCGTTTGCACATCCAAATAATCATTTGTCAGTGAGCTCTGGAAGTCTGAGCATGCACGTAAGACGCATTAATGGCATTACTTTCGGCAGCGTGTATTTCTATACTGTTGAGTGCAATTGTCAATTTATCACCAAGAACGAATGATTAGCAAACGGCATGTACATTTCGGTGACAAATTGTGCATTTGTTTCGAATACATTGATAAAACAGAAACTTACACCCGGTAGCTTGTTTACATACTTCTTCAATGCAGGTAATTGCATTTAGACATGTACTCACTACTTAAAGATAGAAACATTGAATGCTATGTGATTATACAGGCAACAATTTGACAAAAATGTTTGCTTTAGTCAGCATCAACTTGGTCAACGTGGTCTTTAAATCTGTAGCAAGTTTCAACTGAAAGCTATACTGATTATTTTGGTAATAATTAGAATGAAAGCTGTTACAGTACCAATTTCGATTTAACTTGGTATCGAATCTACAGCAAGTAATCGCATTGCCAACTAATTATTTTGACAAATTAACTGAATTATGTTAAAGCGATGCTAATCTCATCTCAAATGTTATACTGCACCTATAGATTATGGTTTATAGATTCCAGATCATTCATATCCTGTCACATTCCCGTTTACGTATCACAATTATCTGCTTTGTAATATCGCGCAAATGTTGAACAGTGATCGCCACCATATTGTCTCCTCAGCTGATAGTGTGCGATGTCATGTAAGTGCCAATGCATGACGTTCTTTATTATGTGATATTCATCTCGTTGAATGTTTTGAAACTCATTTGACTGGAAGTTGTTGCTGCCTATGCTTCCAGTAAAATTAGGTTCAAAATATTCAACCGCTTATCTGTATGATTGCTTTTATACCACACTGCCAAACTATGAGCTATATCCTGATGCAGGCACGCCACCATTTTTCTGATTGTTTGAAAAGTAAATCATGACAGCCATCATAGGCTGTAGAAATGTAGCAACATTTCGCTACTAAAGCCTGAATATCTCTTTAGCGGCATGATGAAAAGCTTAACATTACCTGCATAGTTTATGACTGGCATATTAGATCACCTGAATAGCGATCAAGAGTTCATATTAGTTATCCTTTAATATCATTGATAGTACCAACATTCATGCAAATTAGTGTCAAAATAGTTGTTCTCGTATTTTATCCTAGAAATTGACACTTGCATTGAATAGCATTGATGTCGAATATACTGCCGTGAATACATCCTACGGCAATGCTTACACTGCCAGAACTGGCTGACAAAAATTACCATTTACATGCATGTGCAGACATGTTATTTTGTTTGAGAAATCCTGGATTGTAAAGACAATTGACTTAATGAATATGGTGTTGTATAGTAACGATTATGGCGTCGGGGCATTACATGCTGGGTTGCGTCGCATGCTGGCTAGCATTGCATGCTAGACACGTTGAACAGAAATGAACAGGCATCTCACATCTCGTGCAAAAGTGCCTATTTAATGCAATATGGGCACTTAAAAATATTCCAATTGCTAGCGAACTTCACAATCAAGTAATTTATGTCCAATACGAAAGCGACAAGGGTACGATAATAACCATCAGACTTGCATGTATTTGTTGTTTACAATTTAATAACCATTCTGTTGAATATTTTAAACTAATGAAATAGAGATTCGTCGAATTCAGGCTTCAACATGTTTAATTCGATTCAAACACACATACAAAGTGGGTATGTCTTGGCCAGAAGTGGGCATGGCATTGCTCAACTGTATTCATCTATTCTCTAGGAGATAGTCATCTGCGTTATAAATACCTAATGTCTGCTTTTACGTTCTAGTGCCACATGAACCATATATCTGGTGACACTGAGCTATGGTATGCTGTAACGAATCTACATGAAGAGGATAACACGCTGGAGATGACAGAAGCTACAGATAACAAGTATGGAGCCGGAGCTCTCCGGAACACGATGGCGGCCCTTTGGAGCTAAGATACAGTTTAATACTGCGAGCAGGGTAAACAAAAGCAGATTGTTTTTGTTTATTTTATAAAATATAAATGGGAAGAGAATGGTCTTTGAAAGTTATATATATATCAATATCACTACAATTTAAAATTCCATTCATATCGATGGAACACGTCACAATGTTATTTTCTTTACCAGAGATCAATACCATTGCTATAGTCCTTATCTTATGATTTAGAAGATACATTATTTTATAACTGAAATTACTATTTTTGAATTTCTGATGACAATAGTTTTAAAGGCAACATACGATGTTAATAGTCACTTCTATTGAATTTAATAATGGTATAGTAGGACCAATGAATGTTCGTTGGTTGGAACTCATCATTAAGATTGGATATTGAATTATTACATGTCATGACTCTTTACTAATCACCTGGTTTAATACATTAAATTTCTCATTTAGCCATCTTATTTGAAATGAATTTTATGCAGGGAGCCAAATCGAGTAAACCTTTGCTATTGAGTCGATGTCCTACCTACATAAGCAATGCTCATGGCAAGGTATCGTGGATAAATGATACAATAAATGTTTTGATAAAATCGTTTAATACCGGACATAATGTTATTAACTGACATTTTCAAACAATTCAGTAAAATCTTAATGTCGATTTGCTGCCCATGGATGTGCATTTTTCTAATATATCAATGTACAATTGGTTATTTTAAGTCTATCTGCTGCAATGGGCAAAAACTCTGACTTCCTGAATATTTTTAGAAGAATTTGGCTGAAAGATGTCGATGGCATAGCCACCAACAACTTTCAGTCAAATTGTTTTCAGAATATTTAGTATGGCCAGAGATATAACACTTGGAATATGTAAAACCTCAGCAGTCAGATAGTTAATGGCATGCCCGTTTTAACATCTAGGTTAGAATTTTGCTCATTAACTTTGATAAGTATTTATGGGAAACCTAGAATAATCTACCGTTATTTTAACCAGTGTTTCTGAGAGTTGATTTAATTGTTCTCAATCAGGCATAATTCTCAGATATGTCTATCCACACATTTGTCAGTTGCAGAATAATGTTAATAATTGTATACTAGTGCTATTTCTAAGTTAATATAATATAAAATATTTTAGTAAGAAATCCACCTGCCTTGAGAATTGTTAATTTTAGTAAATTGTTGTTAAATTAAGTTAGGTTGTAAACATTTTATTTATAATTATTAGTGCTGTATTAGAAATACAATAACGTTTTATTCCTATTAAAGGTTAGATTAATAGTTAGAAACTCTTTAAATGAATTATCGTAATTGAATTAAAGATCATTTGGTGACTACGGCCAAACGGAGTCATTATGCAATGTTTGAATATAGCCATGATGATGCGAGTTTGATGGAATGACTAAGAAGCAGAAATCTGTCAGCGTACCATTAGTTAATTGTAGTTTTACTGTTTCAGATAATGTAACATTTTTATCTTTTTCAAGTGTCATTTATCAAGAATTACAGTAAAGATGTGCGGGTATATTACATCTTGTCTAAAGAATCAGGATCCGGTTGACATTTAATAGCAAACTTATGAGACTGGAATGAAAATATGTGCAAGTGTTTAATAATGAAATACAACATAGCTAATGATTTAAGAAAAAAAGTGTATAATAACAGAATTTGAACTATTCTGGTTTTCATCTTCAGCTGGTTGGTGAAATGAGGCATGATCAATATTTTTAGTCTTTCCCTCCTACATTATCTGGAAGACAGTAACACATTTGGGGCTATAAAATTGAAACTTAGAAAATGAATTATCTAATACAAATTTTACTATCAAATTAGTACTGTCTTTTTATCAATAATGTTATACTGAAGAATGTCTTTAAGCACCTGTCTGGATTTCCATTGTATTTTATTATTTGTGTTTCATAATTTGAACATTTGTTGATAAGTTATTTTAAATATTTGGTCAATTGAAGTGCTTGTTTGTAATAATAACAATATTTTATATATTTTACAAGATTAAAGAAACTGAGATGTAAGTATGTTGAATTTAAATTACAAATTTTTGAAAAATGTTAAAAATATTTTACTATTTGTTGTGCTCAATATTGTAATCCTTTAATTATTAGTTAAAATTTAATATTTGAATATTCGGAAAATGAAATGGATGTATTTTGTTTAAATTTGTATTGTATTTTCTATGATTCATTATTTGCCGATATTAAATTTGTCAACAATGCATATTCGCATAGAAAAATTATTTTTATCTGATTAAAACATTTGAAACTGTTTGAAACATTGCTGGAAGGGTAAGTTGATTTAGACTACAATTAATTCTCCAGCTTTGACATCATATCTTAAACCTAGAAATTCAAATATTATACCAATCAGATTAATTTTCAGGATACACATATTTTTAATATTCCAAATAAAATTCTTTGTTATTTTTGTTAGTAAGTTGCTTAGAGTTTTAAGTAGTGCTGAGCGCCATTCATGATATTCCTTCATTTTTACTAGATCAAAAAGTTTTAATATTTGTTACCAATGAGCAAACAACATATCTCTGCAGTCTTAATATTAATACATGTATTCATTTACTGATTTATAAAAATTTTATCAATCAAATCTGTATAACTATTAAATCGACCATAAATCTGATTATTTTAGAATGCATTTGTTAAACAGCTGACACCATTGTTCACCTTGTAAACTCAAACACTTATATAAAATGTAATAATTAATTAACTTACACTGCAGTGCATCCAATTCTTACAAACGCTAGTGTTTAACGGTCTGGATGCTATAATCAACATAGCCAGAATTAACCCCATGCAAAATGTAATCTGCAGAAATTCATTAGGCAGATGGCTAAATCACATTCTAATATCTTGTCAAAACAAATGGTTAATAGGCTCGAAGCTATATCACTGTTGACTATCTGTATGAAGTTTATAATTGTTCAGCAACCTCGTGACTGCTTCAATGTCAGTTGTGAGCAATCAATATATACACGGTGGCTTGTCAAGAATTATATATTCTTTAAAACGGGCTGTGCTATTTCAAAGAGCACTATCCCTTTAGAATTGAAAGGGCCAATGCAACGTGATTCTTCTGTGACATATTTTGAAGGTAGTCTGACTGGTACCTGTTACTGCATATGACATCATCTTTCTGTCAAATTAGTGTTAATGTTTTCAGAATCTTAACTGTATTCCCGTAAAAAAATTGAGTTTTAGAGAATTATGGATCGTAATGATTAAATAACATATAAAAACTGAATCAATCTTTTCCATGCCATCTTGTGACAAGACCGTACAAGACCCAAGGCGATTTAGAACACTCACAATATTGCCTCCCTATACGACAAACTGTCAGCAGTCGGACAAAAGAAATTAGGTGACGGTCCTTGCTACTGCTTAAAGTTACATCAGTTATAAGGAGATGAATGCTACCACCCACTGCAATGCACAATCACATTCGCCTACAATGCACAGCATCGTGTTTCCGTTTCTAAACTGCTTGGTCTTCTGTGCCATTGAATTTGAGAAACATGTTTGTGTACACATGAAACCTCAATGAACAATTTTAGTGGATCCTAGTGAAGGCTTATTGTCAGAAATTTGCCATCTGTCAATACATCTGGTCTTATCAAGGCTACCTGTATCATGGGGGCATTTTTCGGATCGTTCAAGCCAATGCCTGTTTATTCGCCATTAAAGAAATTCTAATGCCTAGTACCTTAATCTCTCAATCCAGATCATGGGATAACTAACTCTGCGATAGCCAAGTCGAGCAGTCATGACATTTACTCGAGTTGGTTGTGTTACCTGGATACCTCCAATATACCTCATGCTTGCCATGTCCGTCTGCCTGACATGTTTATTATCGTCATGAACAGCCCATGAATCAATATCACATATCTGTATCGGTAGCATTTTCACTACCTACTGATGAAAAATCTATTGTTTTTACCATGTCTACCATGTCATGTTCTCGCTTAAAGGGATGCCGATGTACACTACACATTGCTATCTATCCTGAAGTCTAACAGTTTAAACGTAATAATTGCTGTAAATTTAAGTTTGCGTTCACGATGAAATCACAACTTGCTAACAGTTTACTTAAATCATGTAAACCTGTTATTCGTATATCTTGTTTCAATATATACTTAGTATTGCCTAATCCTTTGTCCGAGATTCAATAGAAAATGATTCCGTAACAATCTGTTAATATTTTCAGTCATTTTAAGCATACGAAATGTTAAATTACAGAACATAGGATTATTTAATCTAATTAAATATAGATTTTACTGACAGTAAATTAATAAATCCATTGACTTATTTGCAATTTGTTATTGTTAAAGTGTATATATATCCTATAAATTATATTCGCCCATTATGAAGCACATTGCACAAGATTATGTTTGAAATTACATTTTATTCTCGTTTAAAGTTATGTTTACTGGCAAATAAAAATTGCACTTGCAAATTTGAGTTTGTTATATGAACGCGCAATTGCTACAAAAAAACATTGATGTAGGAAATATTTGGGCTGAATATTGCTGAAAGAAGCTGATTGGAAGCTGTTTATTCTTACAACAACAACACCAAATAAGAGGACCTTGACCCGAGACTTGCCCCCCCCCCCCACCCCCACACAACACCACCCCGCTCCAGTGCTGATGATGCTTAAAATAAATTTGCTGACAATAGTGTGTATCATAGCTGTGATATAGAAGAATCCATTTCTAGCTATACCAAGCCCATTTCTAAGTTGCACACCCACTTTATGCATAAATTTGACAATGAACTCCAAGAACCTCTAACTATAAGTACCCAGGTAAGCTAAGAATATTTTGAAAACTAATTTGACTCATACCTTTTGCTGCAGCCACAGCTCCCGCCCAAATTAGTTTCGTATGTCTACAGGGAATGTCTACGAAATTACAAATTCAACAAAGCTAGCAATCTATTTTTGTCGATTCCTATGTGAAGCATAGGAAGGCTCGACAGTGAGTGAAATGGCATGCAGAGTACTGCGTGCAGATAAATGTTACTTTTTATACCCCTTGCGTGGGTATATAGTAATCGCTTTATCCGTGCATGTCAGTCTGCTTGCGTCCATCCACAATTTTTTGTTCAGACCCTGTTTTCAATGGGTTTTCACGGTTCACTCGTTGTTTGTTGTTTGTATGCATTCTACTTGTAAATAGTATCAATTCATGGTTCACCCAACCCAGCGGAAGGTGGGGTTCAGTGGAACTCTAAAGATACACTGCATCACAAAAACACTAGTTCAATGTACATTTAATTCATCAATGAAATTTTACAGATTTGATCTATACCAGCATTGCATCTGGTCTGCATCAAAATTAAAATGATTTTTAATTGCTTCCAGTATTGTTACGAGGCCTGGACTGGTCTTATTTTGCAAATTGAATTAGTAAATGCTAGAGCTTTTCAATGTTCATTTTGTTTGTTAAGGGCTTATCCGATCCCAACAAAACGTTAGATTTTCATCCAGCCATTCTATTCTGGCTACTGTGAATTTCAACAAATCTGTCATCTAGCTCTTAGAACTTGCTGTTTAAAGCTTTTATCTCCTGGAGGCAGTTGACTAATTGGCAAATCTGTCTTTGCAAGTTCTACACACCCTAGACTTGCATAGACGTACAACGAGATTACGTACATCATGTAGATCTGTTTGTCTTGTTCACTAAATGCTACTGGATCTTTAAATGATACAGCACCATGTGACTTGATACTATTTACAATAGTTTTCTTAGCTATTTGCTAGAATGAATGCACGTCGTCGCAGCCTGTTAGAGCATGGACTGCAGGCAATATCTGGAAGAAGATGCAAGAACCTGATTGACAAAATTCATGAATAGAAATAAATATCTATGTTAATCTGTGGTTAGACCTATTCTTCCTGTCTCAAACCATAACTTGGCAGATATTTATCATAGGAAAGTAAAGTGCCGCCAATACAACCACATCTGTGTCATCGGCTTTGGTAATTATGCCACACTTCCAGTCAACATTTCGAAACATAGTATCAACTTTCATATCCTGAAGTAACGTCCTTGTGTCATCGTCCTTTTGATGACACTGTAGTTCATTGTTGATTGCTTGTCATATTCATGTGCTGTCCGGGATCATGTACTGCAATAAAATTGCCACACCAAATTTCCAACAATGTTTTGTTAATAGAAAATTCAAGAAATTATTGCCATGAGGGAATCGTGCATGCGACAATCACATGATTCCCCCTTAGTTGGTACATCTCCTCGCCTGCCACGTTCGGCAAATATAACAGAATTTATGTTGTCATATTGATCCAATACATCGATTATTGTGTTTGCCACTTTCAGCAGCTTGAATATAGTTTGTTACAGTGACTTTCAGCTAATGCATTTAAGTCTCGCATTGTTTTCTTTCATTGTGTGAAATGTAGCCATTACATCTCTTACGTATACTAGTGATTTACTGACATAACGAAGGTTTGTGTACCTTGTAATGATCATCCTGTAGTTTGTGTATATTGTCAACTTTCTGACACATTCTGATAGTACCATCTGTATGGAACATCGCCCTTGGTATAGATGTCATGGAAAGTCCCAAAACATATTCCATATTATCTCTTCAGAGCTCTTTTAAATACGTTTCAATGCTAGATTAAATTTGGCAGGCAATAAACCCATCAGTGCTTCATAATATTGGTTCATAATTGTGTTGCTTTAATGTTATGCGTTTAAAGGCCCCTGCGTGATATTCCTCAAAGGATTTCTAATCAGTGCCCATGGTATTTTGGGAGCTTCTTGTTTGGCAATCTATTAATTCTACTTTTACATTGGAATCTCTTATTGTTTTCTCGGTAGCCGGGTAAATCCATATACCATTAGAATTTGTGTATGCTTCCCTGGCTGTAATTTCACCGGTAGTAAATTTCACCTTCAGTTCTTCGTCCATCTCCAGCATATCGAGCAGATATGGCAGAGTCCATCTCTGGATAGGTGTGGTCATCTGCAGTATATCATGCGTAGCTTCCAAATTATCCTGGCATAAAATCAAACGATGTGCACGTATGTACTTTAAGTGATCTACGGTTTGACCAAACTACAAATGTCGGAAACGAGCCACGCCCCCATTTATTAAACTATAGGTTTGCGCTCCATCTGTCTGTCCGTCAGTCCAGCTGCCCATCTGTCCCTCTGTCGCAGTTGGTTTCCCTCACTTTCTTTCGCAGTCTAAGGTATTCAATTCAGAAATGGTACATTGCTTTATTCTGTGAAGTTAGACAAAGTTCGACTCATGTGTATGCGTCAATTTTTAATGGGTTTATGCCCCCTTTTGTCTTAAGAAATACGAAAAATATCAACTTTCCGCACTTTTGTTAGTACTCCAACATTTTTATAGGAAAAATTGTTACATCACAATAATATATAGAATTACAGAGCAAGTTCGAGTTTCAGACATTTTCGTAAATGTTCCATGGAGGTATGCCCCCCTTTTGTCTCGTGAAATACAGAAAATATCGTGTTTCCACACTTTTCGCAGCCTTTCAAGATATTCTGCTGAGAATAGGTACATTGCTTTATGAGAAATTACAGACCGGGTTCGAGTTTCACGTGTATGTGTAAATTTCTAATGGAGTTATGTCCCCTTTCGACTTATGAAATACAAACATATCAGCTTTCAAGACTCCTTCTCCTTCACCATACATAACTGAGGCTTGTGTGCAGGTTTACCATTCCCAATGAACCTTTCCAGTTTTCGTTATGCCCCGCACATCTCTACCTAAGATCCACGTTGGGATCGTCCGTTTTTGGATCGATCGATCCCCGAATTCACTGACTATCAATTTCCAGAAAACTATATAGGTAAGTTGTTAAAGATTTTGAAATTAATTTGCCTGGGTGCCGTTGCTGTCTATGGCAGCAATAACTTAGTCAAACTTGTTTAAAAATACTCATACTATGTTTATTAAATAGTAAAGCCATAGATTTCGTACACCAATGCTTAGTCCGTCTTCAGTCAAGCGTTTGTGACGTATATATCTACGTCATCCATGATGTCACCATGCACGTCACGTAGTTGACCATGACGTCATATGATGGATGGATAAAATGGAAAGGTACATTCGTTTATACCCAACTACGGGTTTTAGTTCATGCGTTTCTCTTATCATATTCTGGCGTTCCTTCCAAAAAGGAACTTATTGTGTTGAGTTGTTGAATTTGATAGGAAGCATATCTTGTTATGTCACCATTAACATCACCCATGCTCTATCCTGTGTGTCCTTTATTTTCTTAGGCAGCGATCCTCATATATGAAGTTCATTTTGTCTCCTCGGTGGCTCTGGCTTAACCTATGGCCTTCGTATGGTTGACATTGTATGAGTCTGTTAATACATCATATGTAAGGTCTAGTGATTTGTCCTTAAAGTGATGCGTATCTCATATCAAATGTGTTGCACCTATAGACTCATCGTACTAACATTCGCCCACTCGCATCGCTCGGCTGCCGTACTTGCAGACCCGTGATCTCTTGCTATGTGAAGTAACATTACGCTTATGAGACTGAGGGTAACCAATCAGGTCATCATGTATTTCTTATTGAGAAATTTCATTGGCTGAGACACAGTTCATTTATATTTAGGATGTCTTGTTAACTTAGTGTGGATTTCATAGCCTACAAGCACGGTACTCGATACCGGAGCAGAGCGGGAGGGCGAGACCGTGCGATAGGACAATGCTATAGACATCATTTTGGTGTCTCTTCATCGCAGATTATTTAATCCCCGCATGGTCAAGAGGCTTTCCAGAGTCCACTGGGTCATATTCCCACAAACGGTTAATTTCTCGTCAGTGACCATCGTATTGTGGCAACGCCTTATCTGGACTATCTCTTGATTCCGCTTTTACTTTGAAATCTCATTGTTTTCTCGGTAGCCGGGTCAATCCATCTACCATTAGAATTCATGAATCCTCATTCAATCATATGCCGTCATAATCAACTATGCTGACGTCATGAATGATTCGATTAATCCCATCTTTAACGATTAAGTCCGTCACGTTGTGCGAATTGTATGTCTTTGCTATTTAAGAAACATGCTGTTGAATATTTCGAATCTAATTTGACTGGGCGCCCGGTCGAATTAGTTTAAAAATATTCAACAGCTTACCTGCATAGTTTTCTGGGAATTCATAGTCAGGGAGTTCAGATATCGATCAATCCCAACACGAGTGAGGTATGGGTGGAGCTTAGATAGAGATGGGCATATCGAACAGATAGCACATGACGTAGTTCTGGTCATCTGCGGTATGGCATGCGTAGCTTCCAAATTATCCTGGCATAAACTCAAACGTTGTGCACGTATGTACTTTAAATCATCTACGGTTTGAACAAAATACAAATGTCGGAAACAAGCCTCGCCTCCATTTCTTAACGTCGTCCTTAAGGGACCTTATTTCGCCTATAGCATTTTGACGCTCCCCAACGGATTTTAATCTGGGTGCATTATCATGTTTATTACGAAATGACTGGATAACAGATTTCAATTTGCTCCACAACTCACTTGCTGGCTTTTCGGTGTCTCGTGAAGAACTGAAATAAACACATCAGTGCTTCAGAAACATGTCAAATCGCTAATTAGTCTGTGAAATTCCTTCGCTGCTAACATTATACATACATCCGAAGTATGCAAACCATCTGAACTCCAGATCTTTCCAATAACACCAGATCAGCAAAACAACTGTTTGCACCTATACAAAAGGGTTGCCTGTGTCAAGACAACATACCATTGTTGTGCTGGCAGTTGACATGTCTCGAGATTTACCATTCCCAATGGACCTTTCTAATTTTAGCTATTCCTCACACATCTCTACCTAAGCTCAACCCACGCTTCGTCTGATTTGGGATCGATCGGTCCCTGAACTCTCTGACTACCAGTTTCCAGAAAACTATACAGGTAAGCTGTTGAATATTTTGATACTATGGCAGCAACAGCGCTCAGTCAAATTAGTTTCAAAGTATTCAACAGAATGTGTATTAAATAGCAAAGACATACAATTAGTACAACAATTCTTAGTCCGTCTTCAATTAAGCGTTAATAACAAACTTAGCTACGTCATTCATGCCGTCATTAATTATGATGTCACCATACACGTCACATAGTTGGCTATGACATCATATGATGGATGGATAAACTGGAAAGGTCCATTCGTTTATACCAACTACGGTCTTTAGTTCAGGCGTTTCTGTTATCCTATGTCGTTCTGTCCAAAAAACGAACACATTGTGTTGAGTTGTTGAATTTGATAGGACGTATATCTCGTCATGTCATCATTAACATCTCATGTTCTATCATGTGCGCCATTTATTTTTTTAGCCAGTGAGCCGCATATATCAAGTTTTGTATCCTCGGTTGCTCTGGTTTAACTGATGGCTTTTGTATGGTTGGTATTATATCAGTCTGTTAATACATCATATGTAAGGGCCAGTGATTTGACCGTAACAGGCTTAATACGATGATTCGGCTCTGGAAGCCAGTGGCTGTGTTTGGGAAGTAGTCCAAATGAGCGTAGCATGCACGGGAGTGTATTTTTTTTTTATTATATCGTATACATTAATAAGCTTAATAACACACAGAAACGCCAGAAAGTTAAGTATAATATTACCCTGTATAAAATTGTTGACTATTCTATAGACTGATGTAATGCGCTGCCCCATTTGTAAAGGTTTGGCACACTTATGTGATAGATCGATAGACCACATACATAAACCCGTCAAATATTTCTTAGCTCAATCATGTTAGGCCATGTTATTGCTGAAGATAGCATTTATTGAAACTTCATCTTCCCTCACTAGCTGGACTTTGGTTGCTAATGACGACAAGCGCGTTAAATGTGTTCCTTTGAACCTCGGCAATAAAATAAACCCAGCTCCGGAGGCGTGAACTAAATGCAGACAGATTTGTGCAACAAAATTAATAATAAATGCGCTCATCAAATGCAGGAGAATGCATCTCAGAGATTTTCTGCGGTGGGGTGGGCTGGGGGTTGGGGTGGTGGGGGGGGGGGGGATGAACGCATTTATTATTACTTTTGCTGCTCAAATTTGTCTGCTTTTAGTTTCACGCTTCCAGAGCTGGCTGTCAAATGACCATTTGCACGTGCCGACAGGACTTTTTGTTTGAGAAACACTTACCTGTACAGAAAATAGTCTTAACTTAAGTTCTTGTGTCCCATACATAATTCCAGGAAGCCTTTGGATTTTTTGTACTTTCGGATGCGATTTTCTGTTCAAATTCACGTTTTGCTGTTCTGATACGGGATGTAGTTTTGTTCTTAGCAGCTTTGTATTTGATTTAGTCATTTCGATTTTTATTGAACCACGGGTTCTTCTTTCCAACCTTTTTCGTTATTTATGGTTGGTATATATTTATTGGTTAACAAAGTTAGCTTTGTGTGTGATTTATTTCGTAAACAAACGATCTAAAATATTTGAGGCCTGGTTTACCCTCTGTCTTGTTGCGTCAGTGACTAATCGTTGGTGAAAATTGTTTCTTGCCGTGTTAAGGAAATATGCGAAGGTGGTCTCTCATGATTCCAGCATGGTCTAACAGCTTTAACAGATTATCGTTATTTACTGTTTCTGAGCTGGGGCTTTGTAGATGCACCCAGCGACTATGTTTCCTTATTTTGTGTTGTCTATGAGCACCAAACAGATTCTTTAAAGAAATGGTCACCTAGTGATGTAATTTGTTTGTGTATTCAGTGACTCATTGGTAAATGTAGCCAATATCTGGGCCCGTGGGCTCCGGTCCAATCAGCCTATACGTCAATACTGCACCGCCTGTAGACTATATTTCCATTGATATTGGAACGCTGAGAATTCAGAGATCGATCGATCCCAAAGCTGGCAAAGCGTGGGTGGAGCTTTGCTAGAAATGGGTGAAGCATAGATAGGAATCGAACGCACTATTAATAAATATTTTGAATCTGCTCACAGTTAAATTAATTTCAAAATATCCAACTCCCTACATGTAACGCATTGTTAACTTGAAATTGTGATTTTGAAAATTCAGAGTACAAAGGGTTGATTGTATTGACAGCGTGGCCGACATATTTGCCGAAGATACCAAGGTGTACAAATAGCTATACTCCCAAAAAGACAGAGACCGGCTCCAGTCAGATACCAATAAACTAACAAGATGGTCAGCCATTTGGCAACGAGGGTTTAATGCCACCAAGTGCAAAGTTATACACCTGGAACATAATAACCCTGGTATGGCTATGCTATGGGCAACAAGGCTGATAGAACCAAATTGGAAGCAGTCTCATTGGAGAAAGACCTTGGAGTGAATGTCGACGGGTGTAGCACGGACCGCCCTGTCGGGTACGTACTGGCCCTGTTCTGCTGGATACGAAACGGCCCGGTAGGGGATACTCCATGCTCACCCCTCCAATAGCCACATAAGGCCAGCGCATATATAAGCCATTTGGAAGGAGAATAGAATGTCAGAGCCCGTGAGTTGGCCCTATACGCATGCGCGGCCATGATAGGTAAACACACATTGACACGCTAGACTATGGAGACTGGCAACTTATGTATATAAGATTTTAAGATTCAAGATTCAAAATTAGTTATTTTCATATAACACATAGATTTTACATTTACACAACAGGCAGTCCACCAAAGGCTGAGCCTATACAGCGGTGGACCCCTTATAGTTGCTCATATTATGGCGATTCCGTAATATGGGACCGTTATCCATGATTTTGGTATGTATCATTACCAGAATTGAATGGAGAATTTAAACCCCTGAGCAGAAATGAAATAGGTTTAGATCTGGCAAAGAAACGGTAAAGTTAAGACGGACTCTTGAGAGCTCCAGCTAAAGTGTAGACATCGCCAGCATGCATACTTGATCAGGTGAGAGCCAGGCACGGTTGCTCGAGCTATCTTGCCTCACACACAACGCGTGCTCTGATTGGCTGAGCAGGCTGGCGCAGCCTCTCACCGGGTATAAAACATTCACACTCAGTTAGAAGGAGCCGGCTGCGGTCCGATTGGGAACAGATTTCTTATCTGCCTACTGCGTAGAGCTCGCGTTCTGCAATCTACACAAATGCAGCTTATAGCTTATTACAGTCAGGTTCCCTGTCAGGACAACCGCACTCCGCACTACACTAAGTTTTTTGATGCTCCTGGTAGATCAACAGGGGCAAAATTCTAAATTAAAGGAAGGCTCTTTATTCTCACCACCGTCACCAGTTGTGCCTTCATTGTGGTGTAAGACTTTTCGACTATTACCAACCAAATCAGCATCTAAGAACGGCGGTGTTCTTAAATGTCTCGCCAGATTTGCCGTACCACGACGTAAACGGTGGTAATAATCAATGGACGCATCCAGCGTCACTGAATTCATGTCTTCACCATAGCCCAAGGACAATGCTCTACGCGCCCTAAGAGCTAAGTGGTGTGGATCGTCTTGTGCCGAGAAAATAATATACTAATATGTACTTAGCATCTCTACACATAGGAGACATCCGTCACTCTTAAAGCACAACGGTACAAGGTGGACCTTTCTTTATGCGCTATGTATGACAATCTGTTAACAGCGAGTAATGGCATTATTCTTCACTGTTCTTGAGTATGAATCATACTGGCCAGCATCCTGCAGTAATTCTCCAGTCGGCAGCCACACTGTGCATCAACTCAGACCGCAAGAAGACGGTGTAAAGGCAACATGTGACGTTTAAATTACACTGATGACTAATAGGTGCACCACATAGGAACATATCATAGTTACGTTATACCGTTACTAATAAAAATCGTACAGTATTAAGTGGTACCGTAAGGTCATATGCGACCTCCGCTTTAGTATGATATTGTACATAATGTTTTGCATTGTAAACAGTGTCAGCAATTAAATGGCACCGTAGGCTAAGTTGGCCTTATATGTCCATGAATGTATAATTGTAATTAGGTATTCTGCCCATAATATTAGTTAGAAGTAAAAACTAGAAAAATATTTGGACCGCATTACACCTAGGTTACACTATGCATCATCAACAAATGAATCACCAACGGCACCAATCTTACATTAAGACTACTGCTCATGATCTCTCCAGAGCATCCTCGCTAGGAGACGTATTCGTTAAAGACAATTGGTGCTATGCCACTTGCGGCCTAAAAATATGTGTTTGGACTCAAAACTTAAACAGTAGTTTAGGCCCACATAAGGTCCGCAAAAACTCAGAATGGTAACAACTAAAATAGATCTTTAACGTACATAAGATGACGGTGCTGAATCCTATAAGGATCGGCCACCCCATTTTTACATATACACCATCACATCAACATTAAAATAACTTCATCAGGATGAAAACACATAATACTCTTTTTCAACTTTGTAAGATAGAAGGACGGCCATTTTTACCACTCTCCTCCTCCACTTCGGCATTGAAGGCATTTTTCTTTTGACGGAGGCCTGCGTGAGGCACGTTGCTCTCGCAAAATCTTATATTCCCAATCCTCTAGGGGTAACACATTTTCTTCCTCATTTTTCCTCATCTTTATCGTGGGACATCTCTCTAGCCGTCAGCTCATAGACGGTGAGAGTACCTCCATCCTTCCCCTGCATCTTTATGGTCGGCTTCCCACTGGTTGTCTTCTCACAAGGCGCCATGATGTGGTACCATCGTAAATTTCCTCCCAAGCAAACGGTAAGGATGCAGTCATCCTTGGCACTTTACTGGTGTAGGTTCTCCATTTCCCCCCTGCATGTTTAATGCAGGACGATTCTCTCTCTTCTATCTTCCTGTCACGGATGCCCGCGCGAGGCACGTTCCGATCGCAAACCAATAACTTTTTGCCAGCTCAAGGCAGATATAGTTTATATTAAACCAACTAACGGTGCCCTGCCCGTACTTTCCTCCCACAGGGATACCGTTCACGATACCCTCTATATATGACTAGATCGCCTAGCTACCGCTGGCCAGATATAAAATTAACACACCACTTTTAATTTTTACATGCACCGTCCTAAGTAGCAAGCAAACAATAAAAACCGTTTGCTACTTTTTAATTATAAGCAAACTAAATTTGTGTTCTAGCACTGTTTTTTCCACCTTGGAGATGACGGCTAGACACACCAGAGACACGAACAGCTGGGATGATACGGTGGTGGTCAATTTTCGCAGCAATGGCTGTACGAGCCCACTGGAATATGATCGTTCCACCGGCCCTGGAGCACGGTTTTTGTGGAAACTGGAGATGCGCAACGACCGCTCTACAACCCCGAGGCTGACTGACCAGCAGCAGCAGCAGCAGCGGCTGCGGTGGCAGCATCGCCTGGCAGCAGTAGCGGCGGAGCCACGCGCGCCCCCGGCGGCTACACGATGAACTAAAGTTCTCTATGCACACAGAGATGCAAGTGAACAAGGCTAACAGAATACTTGGATTGATAAGGCGCTCATACGACTACCTAGATGCTGATTCTCGGAGAAGCTTATTCATTGCCCTTGTGCGCCCCCATCTTAAATATTCAAATGTAGCATGCGCACCACGCCTGGTCAAGAATGTCAAACCGCTTGAGAGTGCACAGAGGCGGACAACCAAGTTAATCCCATCACTATTCCAGCTCCACTATGAAGACAGACTGAAGACACTCAGCCTACTTAGTCTGACATACCGAAGAGCGAGAGGAAACACGATAGAAGTATAGAAGTATACCCATGGAATCTATGCAGTAGGTATGTCAATTCTTGAACTAGATGCAAACACGACAACAAGGGGTCATTCATACAAGCTCAAGAAAAAATATTGAAAGACAAACTTACGTCATAACTTCTCCCTAATGGCAGTAGACAAGTGGCATTCACTATCAGACCACACAGTAACCGCCCCAACTCGGAACAGTTTTAAATCCAGTTTGGATAAGGAATGGGGACAGTATATGTATGTCACACAATAGGCCCAGGTACCGAAATTGGTCACAAATCAGATGAAAGTGTAAGGCAGGCAGGGTGTGGAACCACACCAGCAATGGAATGAATCTGTGAAAGTTGTGTAGGGGTTAGAACAACACCAGCAGTTGTATAAATGTGTAAAAGCTAGGCAGGGTGTGGGGGCTACACTAGCCTAACACTGTATGAACGTTAAGCAGGGTGTGGAACCACACTAGCCTAATATTGAGTGGAAGATATGCATGGTGTGTAAAAGCTAGACGCGGGGTGGAACCACACTAGCCTAATATTGAGTGAAAGATATGCAGGGTCTATAAAAGCTAGCCGCGGGGGTGGAACCACACTAGCCTAGTATTGAGTGGAAGATATGCAGGGTGTGGAACCACGCCAGCAATTTGAATGAAGATGTAAAACTCAGGCATGGGGTGGACACACAATAGCAATACTGTGTGAAAGACGTGAATGAATGTAGCAGCAATAGTTAGAGTTGTGAAAAATTATCAGGATTTAAAACAAATGAGAGATAGATAAGTAGGGTGTGGAAACACATCTGTAAATAAAAGAAAACATGAATTAGTAAAGTGAACAAAGAAATAAGTAAAATAAACTACAAACGTTAGGTACATGTATTTAGAGAAAGGACATTACTCGGAAGTAAAATGAGCTCTTTCCAGAGCACGTATTAGATTTTTGTACAAAGGTGTATATAATATAGTAAATAATTGATTTTGTTTAAATTTAATCCGTAAATAGCCAGTTCCTATGTGCTATATGCACATATGAAATTATCAGTCCAAGTGTAGATTTAACTCGTGAAGAAAACTAGGATCGGCTGACAGGCCTTTGGCCTAATTCAAACAACCGAATACGACATCATATCATATCATATCATATCATATCATATCATATCATATCATATCATATCATAGCATGTTCTTTTTATTTTTCAGTTACATTTAGTATGAGCTAGTAGGGTCTAGCAGCAATATATGTGCACCTGTAGGTCTATAGACACCAGATCGAACGATTGAAAGCGACATTTGAACAGCTTGCTTGCCAATGGACCTTTCCAGAGTAATGACGTCACATGACGTCATAATCAGCTAATCGGCGTGCATGATGACGTCATAATCATTACGTCATAAATGATTCTATTAGGCCCGTCTTTAACTCTTAATAGTCCGATACGTTTTAAGAATTGTATGTCTCTACTACTTAATAAACATACTGTTGAATATGTTGAAACTAATTTGACTGGGCACTTTTGCTGCTTATCCAGTCAAATTAGTTTCAAAATATTCAACAGCTTACACGTATGGTTTCCTGGAAATTGATAGTCAGCGAGTTCAGAGATCGATCGATCCCAACACGAGCGAGGTGTGGGTGGAGCTTAACTAGAGATGTGTGGGGCATATCTAAAAATGGATAGGTCCATCACCAATACATCATTTGGACGCTGGTTTTGTATAAAAGGTTTCGCTTAAGTGGCATAAGTCTCCACTTAAGCTGCAAGTGGCGATTAATCACTTTGCTATGGAGATGCAACAATGTGGCTTTCAAAATGAAGTAAAATGGAACAGTCGTTGAAAATGAAAACAGCAAAAAATCGTTAGTTGAAGAACACATTGATAAAACGACACAGTAACACTTTGAAAAGGTTTCGCCGACTTTTTCCCAACCACGTTGAATGATAGCTAACTTAACCCTACAGTGTTCAAGAATATAATACTATTTGCTTATTGAATGTCCATTTGCATGGCAAGAGAAGACTTTTTGAAAATTTACCACTGGTATGATTGACTCGCTTATCTAGCCAGTTATTTCTGTGGTAGAATTTCAAAAATAGCAATCTCTTAGCTTGCAAATAGTCATTCCTCAAGACCACTGCCAAGGCTGGTTTGGGTCAGCTTCGTCATGACGTGATTAACCCTTATCACACTGATGTCAATATTCTCTCTTTTACTGCGTCAATAGCAAAGAAACTGGTGTACATTTTAAAACAATTTTGGTGGACGATGTTGCTGTCTACAACAACATGTGAGCCGGAAAGAGCACTGGAGCGATCCGATCTGTCATTCAAGTATTTG
>CM067363.1:61565259-61587759 GCA_034401795.1 Chaetoderma sp. LZ-2023a | reverse complement strand
TGCTATTGACTCGGTAAAAGATAGAAACCCAACACTAGAGTGCTAAAGGTTAATGGTTAAGAGTATATACATATGTTATCGCTATTTTCCAGCACACATCCGAGAGATACCGACGATGAGGTTTCGTTCACTTCAACAAGCAAAGTTGCATGTGATAAAGCATCCGTGAAACCGCTGTATTCTAAAGGTCATAAAAAAGCAAAGTCAACGGTAGATGTGCTGTCCTCATTTCTTGAGGAAAGTATGCAGGTCAAAGAAAAAAATGAAAAAACCAGGAACGACCTTTTAAGAAAAATGCTCAATTCAGACCCACCTAAACCGATAATTGATTCAAATCCGGATGTATTACTTTTTACTTCATACGCCCACCAGATGCCTCGGTTCACGGAGCTAGAAAAGGCCGAGATACGTTTAAGTATAGCCAAGACTTTTTTGACATTGAAAGTAGGCGATCTAGGGTCCCTCAATCGGCTTTGCCACAGGTACACACCAAGACCATCTCTTACATTCCTACCCAGCCGTTATCTCAACCCAGACCTAAAATCCTACCGCAGGCGATTCCGCTGGTACAGCACCTGACCCACCCATATCCACAATCTCAGGTTTGCCCAAGTATTCAACACCAACCAGCTGTAAACAATGATCCTGCTCACACGTCCATGACAAGCCAAGCATACTATAAAAATGTTTACCAGGAGTAAGCTTTGATGATATATGTATGTATGTAACCATTAGATAAACTATTTTGTTAGTTCAAGAAAATAATTATGCATAATAATGCACATTTGAAACAAACAAATAAAATTCAATTTATGTTGTAGCTGGAGGAAGAGGGTATTGTATTTTCTCACCGTCGGCTTGTTTTCATGTTCCTTTACTGCCTGCCTGCCTGCCTGTCTGCCTGCCTGCCTGCCTGCCTGCCTGTCTGTCCCCAGTTGTTTCTCTGGAAGTACAGGCCAGATTTGCTTCAAATTTTTACATAGGAAACAGTCTTACGGTTCCACAATGGCCGTATTCCTGTTTAAATATCAAGGTCCGAAGTTCCGAACACGGGTCAAATTATTGGGTTATTGTTTTCTAGAAAGCGGAAAGGCTTTTTAATTATTAATTGGATTACGCTTGTTTGTCTGTGGGTCCGTATTTGATCAAGTTATTGTTATAAATGTTCTTCGGAATTAATGACACGATTTGCATCATGTTTTAGCAATAAACGAGATACACTATACAAAGAAGATTATTGTTGTATGGGTTTCTCTGAAGCGGACAGAATGAAGATATGTAATCAATGATTGTTCTTGCTGTAAATTATATTTATTTATATATTTGTATTACTCACCTCAAGCAGAGAGCCAGCCTTTCTTCAGCAGAGATTGATTCTCTATAATGCGTATTCTGTTTGGATATAGAATCACGGATGTAATTCAATATCATCTGAAACTGATCCCGTGTCATGCGAAAATATGATATAAATCTCTCCTCGTGTTCGTTTAATTCTCCAACCAGACATGTGAAGACTCCTAACTCCTTCCTTTTTTGTAAGAGTGGATGGACCCAAATTTTTCGAGGTGTGGCCCGATCAGCTAAACCAATTGACGTAATCAAACGAACTTCGTCTAAATCATCTTCATCTTCCATATCTGCTGCCAGCATAAATGCTTTTGCTATCTCCATAATAAAAAACTAATGCTACTATGTTAGAATATAGAGAAACGTGTTGCTTAAATAGACGTGAGAATAATCATTTAATTTAACCACGCATGCTTTTAACGTGGATATCTGCACCGTTGGTGTGACCATTTCTATATCTGCGATGCAATAGACATGCGATGCGTTGACGCATGCGGGACGCAGGTGCCAACGCAACGCGTTTGGTGTGACCGTAACCTAATGCCATTCCTTGCCGACTATATCAAGCATCGCGAAACTGATAGCAATATCCCAAGGTCAAAGTCTGCCTGTCTTTCTGTTTGTCTGTCTGTCAGTCTAGCTGCCTTGCTGTCTGTCCGTCTGTCTATGTGTCTGTCTGGTTGTCTTGATGTTTGCTTGTCTGCCTGTCTGTCGATTGCTCTGTCGATTTGCCAGTCCGTCGCTGGGATGGGGTGTTGGGGTGTGTGGATGGGGGACAGTGGCCTAGCCGGGTTTTAATGTGTGGGGAGCAAGCCTAATAAAAGTTGCAAATAAAAAGGCGCCAATTAAGGGTGATTTATGTGTCATTCCCCCCCCCCCCCAAAAAAAAAAATTTCCAGCCTTGATACTGTCAGATGACCTTTTGTGCATTCTCAACAGTACGTATGAACCATTACTTGGTTTTTAACATAATTGACCCTTTAACACACAGATAAAAAAATACGCTTTCTGCAGTTGTCTTGAGAAATGTTTATATGTAGACCAATATAAGTCTATTTTTGAGAATTTATCACTGGAATGACCGGCCGACCCAGTCATTCCAGTGATAAATTCTCAAAAATAGACTCTCTTCGTCTGCAAATGGACATTCTCTATTGGCAATGGTACGATTTGACTAAAATCCATTTTTATCATCATGTATCAGCGTATTCAGCTCATTGCTTATTGTTAACCAATGGCATTCGTTTATTAATTTAACAGGGGGCGTGACGAATCTGAAACAGGGTGTGACCAACAGGCTGATGAAAGCCTAGAAGTTGCCAGCTGTAGTGACGCAAATCTAGGCATCAATGAAACTACCGGCAATGAAACTACCGCCAATGAAAATACTGGCAATGAAACTACCGACAATGAAAATACCGCCAATGAAACTACCGTTCATCGATCCACGCCACCAGCAGAAAAGCTAATCCCAGAACCCAAAAGAACCAAGCTATCCAAGAGGCCAAACGACAACGTGGACGAAGCGATAATTAAGTGTGTGAGACAGAGATCACAAGAAGCTGAACGGGACAATGACTCAGATCTAATTTTTGGAAGAATGGTGGCATCGTCATTATCCGCATTAACAAAGCGAACCAGGGGACTAGCGAAGTTACAAATACAGCAGGTACTGTATGATATGGAGGAGAGGGATATGCACTATACATCCTGCACATTGGAAGCAAATACATCGTGCGCTCGGCAGATAAGTGATATGGAGTCTCAACCCAGTGTCCTCACGATGGCAAGTACGATGTGCACTGAACAGCCATGTGATCAGCAGTCTAAACTCAGCGCCCTGTTGATGGCAAGTGCATCGTGCGATCAACAGCCCATTGATCCGCAGTTCCAACCATGTTATTATTGAAAACCAGACATTTTCGTTAAATTAATTAAATTTGTTATGCATGATTTAAGTTTATAATTTCAATATTTTATGGAGCTATAAGATGATGGTTCTTTAGTTTATGTGGTACAACATTGACAGGTTTTAAAGCACACTCACCTTGTAGCACCAGAATAGAATTACTGTAATAAAATTGATGATTTGTTTAATCTGATTATGTTAGGTGTGTAGAATCATATGTGCAACCTTCATTAAGTAATATAAGCACATAATAAATTATATTATTTCGTTGGCTTTATACAGATCCACTTTCACTGAGGCGTGGGGCTGCTCGATCAACCGCTGAGTTCTGCCATGGTACCCCGCCTTGGTCGGACATTAAGTACGCCTTGAAGCTGTCACGGATCTTGCTTGCATCCTTGGAAGCCCTGTTAGCACCATGTCTCCCAATTATGTTTACTTCATCGCCAATGATCTCTCTCCATTGTCCGGGTTGTAAACTGCCGTCTGCTCCAATGTAATCTCCAAAACGAGGCGGAACATAGCGAACTGTTGGCGGGAAAGCATCATCGCCACTTCTCAAGTAGTTGTGCAGCGCCACAGTCGCTTTTACAATCCCATCCACATTGTCTGGCTTGGCTTCTATTGGCTTAAGGAAGATTCGCCAATGGGATGTCAGAATGCCGAAAGCATTCTCAGATATTCTGCGAGCTCTGCTCAGTCGATAATTAAATATCCGCCGGTCTATTGGTAAGGCAACACCTGAAAAAAGATATGGATTGTTAAATGTATGTTTAATGGATTTACGTAACATAAAACTTGTCGATAACTGTCAGTTTAACACGCCTACACGCAGAAAAGGATTTTGCAGCTGTATCTTGAGAAATATCCATTTGGTTTAAAATCATACCATCCTACTTTTAAAAGTCCCTTGAGGAATACCAATCATTCCGTACCCAAACTATTCCATAGCGGTCAATTCGTATCCTAATTTTATAATCAGTACCTTTTAATTGATTATTCCGTACCTATAGTCTACCCGGCTCTGACTCTAACCTGGGTCTTTGACAGATATGTCGAGCCAGCCATTCCAGTGGTAACTTTTCCAAAATAATCTCTTGGGATGTAAATGTACATTTTAAGGCCATTGTAGAAGGCGTTGATTCCTTAATATACTGGTTAATCCGTACCGCAGTACTGAGTAAAATACTTCGGCATGGATTAACAAATATTTGCGTACGGAATAACAAAGAAATATTGTACGTATTGACCGACACGGAAATGTTAGGACACGGAATGACTACAAACCACTCATCCACCCACCCCTGTCACTATAAATCCGGTCTCCCACTGAACCGATTTAGTCGGGTTGAATGGAATTTGCCCGGTATCATTGGCGATTTGGTCTGGTGGAATCTAGACCAACCCCTAGCCGATTCACATGCTGAAAATGTCAGTCAGCTGAGCTTTAGCGATGAGCCCCGTCCGGCGTCCGTCTGTCCGTCTGCCTGTCTTGCCGTCTGTCTGTCCGTCTGTCCATCCGTCTGGCATCAACAATGGTGGCACAAAACTTTATTTACAGATAGATTTTTGATCAAACTTGGTCAATGTGTTCCAAAGTGGTCGGCGGTCAAATCGAATGATTTGCAGAAATGCTTTTAAAAATCTCTGAAACATCATATAGGGAAATAATAGAACCATGTTTGGTCAAGAACATTTGATTGGTTGATTTACCTGGTGGCCATCTTGGATGACCTAGTTTTTGTGAAACAATTTCTTTTCCCACACTGGTGAATGGAGCAGGACGAGATCAGCAAATATGATTAGGTACAGGGGCCAATCAAGTTTGTTCAATAGAAAGAAAATCTCTTAACTAACCTACAGAGCATACAGCCAATTATTAGCCAGCTGAGCGTCAAGGCCCACGAGTTTGTATTCTTGAAATTTTCTCACTAGAATGACTGGCTCGATAATCGAGACAATCATACCGGTGGTAAATTAAGAGACGTCTTCTCTTGGTTTGTAAATGAACATTTCCTGCAATAAAATCCGAATGTTATTAACCAAATTTCGTGATTAAAGGGTTAAGCAACAACAGATCCACGATCCAGTTTTGTCGGTTGTATAAGCGGGCCGACTACTCTGCTCACACTGGACCGACGACGGAGCCAATTGTCCGACGAGTGAATCGGCTGCTAAAATCGGCTCATTGGAATGGCGGCTTATGCGTCGTCCACACACAGCTGACCCGATCCGATCAGAAGGCTTTCAGCCTATGCCATAATGGTCATGACGTCATATAAATAGTACGGATATCATTATAATGTACTTACCAGGGTATGGCCTCATAAGCTGTCTCTGCAATGGGAAAGCTTCATCTGCCACAAAAACATGTGGGCTTGACACTTGAGATCCAGGCAGGAGAGCTACATCTGGTATGTCTAATGTGCCATTTTCTAGTCGCTTTCCAAATTCACTTTCTCCGAACACACCACTATCGAATTCTCGACCATAGGAACCAACATCAATGGCTGAAAACTTATACCATGCCTCTATGACAGCCATCGGGATGATAGAAAAGTACTTTTTGTAGTTAAAGTAGTCGCTTCCAGAGCGGGCGAGTGCTGTTATCTCGATATGCTTTCCGTCAATCGCACCAAGGCAAAGGGAAAAGTTCCAGTACAGCCAGAAATCAAATTTTCGTCCAGTCTTCGTGGGATGGAACAGGAAGGAACTCCCCGTTTAGCGATTCCCAAATTGCTTTGCATGTTTCGTGGAATACTTGATGCACAGTTGCTCTCCCTAGTCTGTACGTATCTGCTACACTCTGCTGCGACATGCCACTTGCTAGAATCCGAATAGTTAAGGATAGGCGTTCCCCTGGCGACACCGGATATCTGTGTGTGGATTGGTGGAGTATGAGAGGCCCAACTCTGTGAAGCAAATCATCAACTCTCTCCCTTGTCATACGAAAGTATCTGTAATGGGCGTCATCATCTTGGAGATTTAGAATGTCTTTGATTAAACAATGATACTCTCCTCTTTCTCTTCTTGTTTGATTAAGTGGACGGACATACAAGGTTCTCGCCTTACGTTTCGTCTGTCGCCTTCGATGCACTAGATATAGGAAAACAATATCTTCATCCATGCTGGCCATTCTAACAAACTAAACTGTACGAGTCAACGTTTATAATACGCAGAAGTATAAACTGACATGCATGATTTGCATGTATACGCCGAAGTATAAATTGACATGCGTTATTTGCAGTGCGTTATATGGTCGCATCTTATTGACGCAAAGATTTACATGTATAAACACATTTTTCGCAAAGCGGTAAAGTCACGTCGTTGGCGCGCGTAATCCTGTTTCGCAAAAGCATAATCTGGCCTTTAAAGTTATTTCAATGAAGTGTTTCTATACCAAGCGTTTCACGTGAATCGGATTACTTGTGCATGCCTATGCCGCATCTTTTTATTTTTGTAAAACACGTGTTTGCTTAAATTCTTCAAAATGGAAACAACACTCGCGGCGCGGCGACCGCCTCACACCCCCACCACGCGACAGGCGGGCGTTTAATGGAATCACAGTACAGAAGTTGTAAGGCTATTGTCAGACCAAAGTGCGTTACGCATGCGATGTCTAATGCGATTAAGATGTGCTTTGCCACATTGGAATGGCGACATGCTATAAGGCGGGCATGGTCACACTACGTGCAGTGCATTTGGTCTGGAATGCGTTATCCTCGTGCGTTGCGTCGAAAATGAAAATTTTTCATTTTATTGCGCATCGCACACACTACTACTTCCCTTGCTATCTGCCGTCCTCCAAGGTCAAGCTAAATAGTTGACACGTGTTCTAGCTTTCTACCCGTGTTTATCAAATTATTCTTTTAATGATGACTCATAACAGAAAACGAGATATTGTATTATCTGATGATGATATGGAGAGATTTCTCAACATTAATTCACAATTCTAAACTGTTTGCTGGCCACTGATACCTCAATTCAATTCTATAGTATGCATTGTTTAGAAACACCATTACTACCAATAAAGCAACTGTGTGTTATGCAAGGTCTCTCAGTGTTTGCATGCAACCTATACTTTCCTCAGTTTCTCAGCAAATTGTTAAATTTGTGTTAAATGGATTTCACTTTCTGATATTTAAATTGTGATTAAAATTGAACAATAAATGTTATGTTGTTATATCAGCTAACACACCATCCAGCATCACTTTGCCATACATTTGTTTACTGTCTGTCGATCCGTCTATCAGCTTGGTCACCTTGATCAGAAGTTTTTACACAAATTTCCTTCTTCCACATTAATCTCATTGCAATGAAAGTAGGATGCAAACTTCCTATCTTATTATGTTCCTGGAAATGTATACAGAATTGGGCATTGACTCTCTGTCGTTTGTCGTCCATCCATCCGTCCATCGTTCATCCGTTATCAGCTTTGTTAATAAATTCTTCTCAAGAAGCACAGGGCGCAATAAATCAGATTTGGTAAAGATTTTTCTTGGTCATAAAGTTATAAGTTTCGTAAAGATCAGTCCATTTGGGCTGATTCTTAAAGAGCATCATATGATGGTAGTCTTCTGACATAATAGTGAAGTGAAATAACTTTCTTTAGCAAATTTAATGATAACCTGAAAATAGGTAACTAATCACAATAAATGAAACGCTCTTGTACAGCTGGCCACTGGCCTGAATGGCAGGTGGCCGTCAAGGAATTTGGAACTCATTTAATATAAAAAGTTTATTACAAACTTTACTTTGTCTTTTGTTGCTTTACCTCAATCAGATAGCAGGTATTTCTTCTGCACATATGGAGTCTATATAATTAGTATTTTGTTTTCAAATATGCACTTGTATGTAAATTAGGACAACATTAAGCTGGCCTCTGGTAATTCTAAAATACGCTTTACATTTTTTAATTTAGATCTCTCACTAAACTCAACAATTCCCCCAACTCCTTCCTCTCCTTTTGGATTAGATGAACCCATAATTCTCTACGTGTCGGCTGAATGGCTAATAGCATGTACGTAGTCATCACAGCTTCGTCCAGGTCATCTTTCACATTCATGCATAATTACTTTTTCTACATCCATCATTATAGCTGAAATTAAGGCTACAATAATGTGAAAGTGTGGTTTAAAACGACACGAGACATAACCTTTAGTTTAAGGACGCATTTCTTTAGGTGGATATATACATAGTTGGTGTGACCGTTACCCTGTCTGCGATGAAATAGAAATGCCATGCGTTGACGCATGCGGAACGCAGTGATCAAAGCAACGTATTTGGTCTAACCGTAGCCTAACGCGTCATGGGGATTCAAATTGTAATGTTTTGTAGTGCCTCGCGAAAGTGAATTAAAAACCGATTAGACGCAGACAGGCAATTAGAATCAAATGTTCCTTCGTTACGAACGATGGGCGGTGTAACCTATGGCATATCATTCACGTCTCGCGAGATCTCCTTCAACGCGAGACGGAGACAAGTGAGTAATGAGTCATCATTGGCGTTGTTATTTCCGTCCGTCTTGTGGGATAAAGAGAATTGAATCTTAAATGGACAATAGAACTACCCTATACCCTTTAACACGCAGGGCGACCAAATGGCATCTGCAGCCGTGTTGAGAAATGTCAAAACATTTTTTGAAAACTTACCACTGGAATTACTGGCTCATTTGAATAATGTTATCAGATGAGTGATTAATAGTATTTCAGATCTGTGGATCTGCGTATATGTACTTTGGCGAATTGAATTAACACAAGCTATAGATGTCGCAACAATGTATTGGCTCTCGTTTTGGGTTACCTAGAGGATCACTTGTGGAGAATTGCATTAGAGGGATCCACAGCAATGATGAACGGGCACATTACAAAATGGCTGACATGTCGCGCGACTCTCATAGCGCAAGATGCCCATCAAGTTTATTTTGGATGGCCACAAACGATTTATTACAACATGACAGCGGAATATAGGGATCCATTTCTAGTCACGCCCCTCCCATTTCTAGATAAACTCCGCCCATCTTTAGCTAAGCTCCGACCACTCAAGCTAGCTGACACACGCTCATAATGACGTATATCTCCATCAGGAAAATCAAAAAGTTCATCACTAGTGCACGAATGGAGCTTTCCGGTTTTAGCTATGCCTCGCCCATCTCTAGCTAAGCTCCACCCACACCTCGCTCGGGGATGGGATCGATCGATCTCTGAACACCCTGACCATCGATTTCCAAAAAACTACACAGGTAAGCTGTTGAATATTTTGAAACTAATTTGACTGGGCGCTGGTGCTGCCTAAGGCAGCAACAGCGCCCGGTCAAATTAATTTCAAAATATTCAACAGCATGTTTATTAAATAGCGAAGAATTACAAAGGCATAAAATTCATACAACGTGTCGGAGTATTTGAGATTTGATGATGGTCTATATGGAACCCTTTGTGACGTATGATTATGACGTCATCATGAACGCTCTGAGCTGATTATGATGTCATACGAGGTCAGATGATGGATGAATGCTCCGGAAAGGTGAATTGCATGCCTGTGATGAATTTACATTATTTAATACACATTCTGTTGGATATTTTGAAACTAATTTAGCTGGAAGATGATGCCGCCATAGGCAGCAACAGCACCCAGTTCAATTAGTAAAAATATTCAAAAGCTTACTCGGATAGTTACCTTGAGATTTAGATTATAGGAATTCAGAATTCAATGTTTCAAATCGATTTCGATAAAAGAGGGCGGAGCTCAGCTAGAAAAGGGCGGGGCACAGCTAGAAAAAGACGGGCACAGCTAGAAAAAGACCCCTCTTTTATTACGATATTTTGAGCTCAGGGCTGAAAGCAAACTTGTAAATGATCAAGGTTGTCGCTCTCTGTACTCCCAATTTGTACCCATATTATAAGAATAGTCTTTATCAGCGATACTTTGACCAAACCCTATATCACAGGTCACGCTGTTATGGTTAAAGTAAATAGCACCACAGTATCCCAACGCGAAGGACGAGCAGAAACACTCGCATGCATCTACCGTCACGACCAGCGCGTCAAATTTAAGGTATGACGGCCACGCCCATGCAACGATCCCACTGGATACATAGACTGAGGAAAGAACGAAATAAGATATAGTCATGATAAATATGACGCCGTCTCTACCACTACCACCACCGCCACCAGCACCAGCACCAGCACCACCACCACCACAGCCGCCACCAGCACCACCACCACCACAACCACCAAAACCACCACCACCACCGCCGCCACCACCACCATCACCACCACCACCACCACCACCCACAATCATTACCATTACCACCACATCAGTCGCCGCTGCTGCTGCTGCTATTCCTACTATTCCTGCTGCAGCTACTACTACTACTACTACTACTACTACTACTACTACTACTACTACTACTACTACTACTACTACTACTACTACTACTACTACTACTACTACTAATACTACTACTACTACTACTACTACTACTACTACTACTACTACTACTACTACTACTACTACTACTACTACTACTGTTGCTGCTGCTGCTGCTGCTGCTGCTGCTGCTGCTGCTGCTGCTGCTACTTCTACTTATAAAGCTACTGCTACTACTTCCTGTCAAATTAGTTTCAAAATATTCAACAACTTTTCTATATAGCTACCTTGAAATTGAGATTCTTGTAATTCAGTGTTCAAACGGTTAACAACAAACATAACAGCGCCGTGATGTCAATTCTCTCAAAACTCAATATCAGGAATTCATAGCATAAAAACGCCACCTCTATTTACAACGACGAGGACAACGACCGTAAAACAGCGACATCGACGACACAAAGACATTGCTTTAAATTGCCATACCTGTTGTTAAACACGCGTCTGTAGGTATTTCGGTTGCCGGGACAACGGTCTAGTGAATGAAAAGTATAAACATTTATATTATATATACTAAATCTTGAATCCATTGACGTAGGCAGAGTATTATTATAATTGGTGTATTATGATGGGGAGAGAACAGGAGGGAAATCTCAGTTGCTGGTTCAGGAATCCTCCACCGAAGAATGTGGAAATGTAGTTCCTCTCAGATGGCATTTGCAATAAGAAAACGTATTTTGTTCTCTGAACAATTATATGTATTAATTAGATTATAATTTCGAGTGTTTAATGGTATGGTATGGTATGGTATGGTATGGTATGGTATGGTATGGTATGGTATGGTATGGTATGGTATGGTATGGTATGGCATGGTATGGTATGGTATGGTATGGCACGGTAATTGTACGGTACGGTACGGTACGGTACGGTACGGTACGGTACGGTATGACATGGTATGACATGGCATGGTATGGTATGGTATGGTATGGTATGGTATGGTATGGTATGGCATGGTATGGTATGGTATGGTATGGTACGTAACGGTAATTGTATGGTATGGTATGGTATGGTATGGTACGGTAATTGTATGGTATGGTATGGTATGGTATGGTATGGTACAGTACGATAATGGTATTGTATTGTATTGTATGGTATGGTATGGTATGGTATGGTATGGTATGGTATGGTATGGTATGGTATGGTATGGTATGGTATGGTATGGTATGGTATGGTATGGTATGGTATGGTATGGTATGGTATGGTATGGTATGGTATGGTATGGTACAGTACGATAATGGTATTGTATGGTATGGTATGGTATGGTATGGCATGGCATGGCAATGGTATGGTATGGTATGGTATGGTATGGTATGGTATGGTATGGTATGGTATGGTATGGTATGGTATGGTATGGTATGGTATGGTACAGTACGGTAATGCTGTGGTACGGTATGGAACGTTACGGAATGGTATGGAATGGTATAGTATGGTATGGTATGGTATGGTACGTTACTGTATGGTATGGTATGGTATGGTATGGCAATGGAATGGTACGGTATGGTACAGTATGGTATGGCACGGTATGGAACAGTACAGTATGGTATGGTATGGTATGGCATGGTATGGTATGGTATGGTATGGTATGGTATGGTATGGTATGGTATGGTATGGTATGGTATGGTATGGTATGGTATGGTATGGTATGGTATGGTATGGTACAGTACGGTATGGTACAGTATGGTACGGTATGGTACGGTATGGTACGGTACGGTACGGTACGGTATGGTATAATATGGTATGGCATGGTACAGTATGGTATGGTAATTGTATAGTATGATATTGTATGGTATGGTATGGAATGAATGGTATGGTATGGTATGGTATGGTACGGTATGGTATGATATGATATGATATGATATGATATGGTATGGTATGGTATGGTATGGTATGGTATGGTATGGTATGGTATGGTATGGTACAGTATGGTATGGTAATTGTATAGTATGATATTGTATGGTATGGTATGGAATGTATGGTAAGGTATGTTATGGTATGGTACGTTACGGTAATTGTATGGTATGGTATGGTATGGTATGGTATGGTACGTTACGGTAATTGTATGATATGGTATGGTATGGTACGGTAATTGTATGGGATGGTATGGTATGGTATATGGTATGGTATGGTATTTACATATATGTAAACAGAAACAGAAAGGGAAGCAAAGGAAGAAACCTGATTTGAAGAAAATACAAAGAGATCTTAGCAAGTGCCCTCCCTCTTGTGCGAAGCGACACATAGGTTAGAACTATTCAATGTACATGTCACAGAATCCAAGAGCATGCTGCATTCAAGTATCTACCACCACCTTCAACGAAGTTCTCATGGAAACCATGACGAATGTTGTGAGAATATGGGAGCAACACCGTATATGACATGGAAAGATTATGTGGAAGATTATCACAGAGGATGAATATCCCATAGGACAGCATGTTGTACATTGAGATTGCGCCACTTCCATCTGATTTATATGGAGGTCTGCTACAAACGTAAAAGTGTAGCCTCTGGGAGTATGCGCTGCTCCATGAAATCATCTTGTACCTCGGTACTGTGTTCGGATGGTTCCTCAGGCCGATGATGCTGGTTAACTAGCCGGTGGTAAATTACAGGATAATTGCATCTCTCCGGTGTCCACAAAGACCAAACTCTGGAGTCGGTGGAATGATCACATTATTCCAGTTGGGGCGTGCGACCATTGCCGTGGAAGTTGAACTGCACCATTTCTTCCCAGCTGTTTATGTTACCGGTGTGTCAGCTCATTTCACTTAATTTAGTAGTGAGACATGATGAAAATGTACTATAGCTGATAAACAATCGTACTCGTCTATTACTTGATATAAATATAGGTATGTGAAACGGAATGGTGTTAACTGTTGTGTACCTCGCCAGAGGTACCTCAGCAATCTCTGGTCTGTATATTCTGCAAGGTACCCCATAAAGGAGGGTCCTAGCGCGGCTACTTAGCTGTTTGAATATAAACTATAATTGCCTCAGGCCGGACATATAATATTTGGCTGCGAGAGGAAAGTGCCTTGTGCGGCCCTCCGTCTCAGGAAAATTCCTACAACGCTGTAGCGGAGGAGGAGATGCGGTAAAAAAGGCTGCTCTTCTATTCAAACAATGCTAATTTTGAGAACACGAATCAACCTAAGGTAATTATAAGTTAATGGGATCCACGCTGTTTTACGTGAAGATGGGGCCGATGATTTCCGAAGAATTCAACCCTGTCATCTTATATGAGTTAAAGCTACTGATTTAGTGGTCGCCGTTTTATTTCTGTGGGTCTTCATGATGGATCTAAACTGACAGTTAGTTATTAGGTCCAATATAGTGCTTTTAGGCCGCACGTGGATTAGAGCTTACGTAACCTTAACGAGAAAGCCTTCCTGGCGAGGATGCTCGATGCCCATCTCGGGTATCGCCGTGGAGTATCTCCCCTCACACCGACAGCATACAACACGTAGTCTGGTGGTACTTTCAGAACCGTTCAGCGATCCCTCCACATGCCGCATCACAACCACAAATAACAAGATAGGACAAGTCACATTACAAAAGCGTTTAGAAAGCACATATCTATTTGCGGTGGGGAGAAAGAAACACATATCCAACTATGGTGACCTCCCTGTGAAGAGTAGCCACCGAGCGTGCATGCTGGTCCGCCGGATACTCTCGTTCCGTGGTACTGCCAGTGCATGGTACATTGGGACGAGGCTGCTAGTTAGCTGCGGATCTCTGGGTTGTGGATTCATTGTTGCTCGCTGCCGGATTATACAAAGACTGACTGGTGGAATGTTCACGTTCCAGTGGGGCCATGCGACCATCGCCGCGGAAGTTGAACCTCATGGTCTCATCTTCGCTGTTAGTGTCACCGGTGTGATGGTCCCACAGCTGCATTTAGGGAGGGAACATAATTAAATACATACAATAATTAATAAATGTAGCAGTCAAACAATGGTACTCGTTTGCTGCTACTCGGGAGAGGTTTAGTACATAGGGTCAGGTAGATGACTCGTCATCATGGTCCACGCCAGAGGTACCTCACAGAGTAAGATCAGCTAGGCATCCCCGCAAAGGAGGGTCCTAACGCAGCTACTTAGAAAGTTTAATATAAACTAACTTAACCTCTACACAAACATTATTTGTTGCGAGAGTAAAGTGCCTCACGCGGGCCTCCGTCACAGGAAAATGTCTACAACGCTGTTCAAGCAGAGGACGAGAGATGGCAAAAAGGGCTACTCTCTTGTTCAAACTAAATTATGTGAAAGAGACAACCTAGTGAAATTATAAGTTTAATGTGATGCACGCTGTTTTACGTGAAGATGGGGGTGGATGGTTTCCGAACAATTCAACACCGTCATCTTATGCAAGTTCAAAGATACTGTATTGGTAGTTGCCGCTTTTATTTATGCGCTCCTTCTGATAGATCCTATCCTAACATTTAGTTTTCGGGTCCAGGTTAAGCCGCAAATGGCAGTGTAAGCTAACTATCTTTAACATATAAGTCCGACTGGCGAGAATGTTCAGTGACCATATCGTCACCCTACGGAACAACACCCCCCCCCGTCAGTTAGACAGGGTGCGCAAATACCACGGGGTGAAATTTCCGGAATCATATTATGATCCCGTCACCATCGCATGACGATCACATATAACAGAAAAATGACAAGTCAAGTACATACGCATTGAAAAGCACATATAAGTTTATGCAGCTATCCAACTTTAGCGACCTTCCCATGAGTGCGTGGTGGGTTCTAAGACCGCACCCAGTCACTTGTAGGGTTAGATGGAGAGCTCAATCCTGTCCGTCACCAATGTGTCGGTGGCGGATCATACGAGATCCGCACCCAGGGAACTAACATTTACCTGTCATTAGGGTTATGTAATTTCGCCCAGAGATGCACTGCAGGCCAGTAACTATAATATTTTGCAGTGTTTCCTACTTTGGTGGGGTTTTTCTAACTAACTAGTATCCGAAGATACAGGGGGAGGTGTATGCGGACATGTTCGTCAATTTATTTCTAATGTCTCTGGAACCCCAGTAGTTCCAAACTCAGCTTGAAATAATGTGACTGAGGGTGGTCCAGACAATTAATAAGCCCGGAGGCTGGTGGAGCATAGACAGAGACAACTACTCATATAATGGAGGCCTTAAGGTAAGTGGCCAATTTATACAATCTAGCCAGTGTGCGGTGTTACATATCCGCTACTCCCGGAAAAGAGACTAACACAAAATGACTCCTACAGAGTAACCGTCCCTACTACTATAAACCTATCCCATTGAGCTAAAACAGTCCAGGTTTAGTCGACCATATGTCATATTCGCACAATGAGAACATGATCAGCGACCTCAGGGAAAAAGTGATGCTGTGGGGGAACAAGGTGGTGCGGTTGTTGTTGCTGGATTGTGTAGCCTACCGAACTGCGGTGCCAATGTTTTTATATTAAATAAACACAACATATAACTAGGATGGCGACTGCCATAGCTTATTGCAAAACAGTAAAGTAGAAGGTCACATGACCTTGACGGTACCTATAGGCACAAAAACAAAAATAATATATACATTATAATAATATATACATTATAATAACAAACCATAAAAATACTGTCTCAAGCGACCGGGAGGTACCTAGTAGTCATCAGTAATTGTTACACAAAAGTAATACATAAATACAATAATAATCTGACAATGACGGGGTACCTATTAGTCATCAGTACAGAAAAAGTTCTCGAGTCACAAAAGTTGAAGCATAACATATTTAGAACGCGAGATGGCACGATGCGGAAGTTGGCTACTAGGAAAAATTGCAGGCGAACTGTCTGATGTGGCTCATTCTCAGGAATAGTGCAGAAGAACGTTTGCGGAAGCGGATGGCTAGTAGCTAGTCATGTCTATATACAAAGTTAATAATTTAAGCGGTATGCTGAAAGTTCCATACTGGTGCGGAAATTGAAAGCTGCTCTGCGCTTCTTGAAGGGCTACAGAGGAAAAGTTAATAATGCGGATGCATTCTGGCGGATCACAAGACGAGATGCATCCAATAGCTCACACGATGCATCTGGCAATGGCCACTAACTGCGGTCAAAACGTTTAAAGTCTAACACAACATGTGCAGTTTTATTACACCACTGCTCTGCGGGGTACGCCGGATATGGCGAGTTACCATTGAGCACATCACTCGCCCCACCTACTGGACGAGCTTACATCGGGGCCAACGTGCCCATCCGCACGAAAGGTCCCTCTGCGGTTTTAGTGGCTTGGGTTACCTTACTTTAATTTCTTTTTTGCCCCTGGGTGATATCTTCCCGGGAGCTTACAAAAACTTGTGGTTGCGGATGTGGTGGCTAGTACCATAGAGACGATGAGTGCTCAAAACCGAATGGCACCACAGTAGATGTTGGGTATCTACTGTGAGTTCACAGTACTACACAACTCGTCCTCTCAGACCAGGTACCTCACCACCACCAGTCTCTCCTTGACCGTTCCCGAATCGAAGATGTTATTGGTTTGGTTGGCGTCTATCGAGTCCCTGATTCCAGGTCCCTTTCACGCCATTCTAGGCTGATTTTATTTCAGTCTATTATAGGTAACTTCCCAAGTCTTTACACCGGTACCCATTTATGCTCCTGAGTGGAGAGTGGCGACGAGGAGTGGAGGAGATTACTTATGTTTCCAGCGATCGTCAGTTGGCCAAATGGAGAAGCAATCCCGGGGTCGCAAGTTTCAAGGCTCTGCTCGTTACCGCCTGAGCTACCGCCTGAGCTACCGCCTCCTCTGCTCCTGGATCTAATTTTCCTACGCCTTTTATACTGCTCATGACGTCACAGCTGAAGCGTCACAGCCAATCAGCTAGCGAGCTTCAGAGGCAGGGAAGCGGGTCACGTGACACACTATTGTACCCATGCACTGAGAGTATCCATGCGCTAAGCCCATGGGTTTCAAAATTTTGAATGGAATTTGCTAGTTCAATTGACTATAACTCGGCTATTTCTGGACCGATTTTAAAATAGTAAACACATTTGGAACCCTCCCTTCATTCCGGTCATGATCCACTCCTAGAACGACGAGGAGGGTGTAATTTAAAGTAATTACGTGTACCAACTTGGTGTAAAATAAGATGCTATTTTTCTCCAATGCTAACGCGCATTGGCGAGCAATCTCTGATGCCTGTGCATGCGTACACTTAGTAATTTTACGAACCTCTCCTTTATGGCTCTATTCATGCGTACTGTTTTACCCAGGCCGGGGGGGGGGGGGGCGTGCTTGGAATGTACCCGGTCCGGCCGTTCCGCACCCAGACGTGCTAGAACAGTTCGTATCTGACCGGCCGATCCATGCTACAGAAGGCATGGAGGGCTGTAAGGCCGCACTCAGTCACCATTGAGTTAGATGGTGATCTGTGTCTTTATCCATCCCCTAACATTTCTAGAGCGGACTATGTGAGATTCGCTCCCTGGAGCTAACGTTTATCTGCTTTTATGATTAAAGTAAATTGCTTAAAAGAATGCACTGCTGGGTAAAGCTTTCATAATAATATTTTCGCAGTGATTCCTACTTTGGCATGAAGACATAGCTAATCGGTATCCGAAGATACTGGAGGGATGTATGGGGTCATCGATGCTTTGCTTCTGACCATCAAGAAACACCAGTGGTTTCTTAAATCAGTCCTATCCAACGTGGCAGAGGGAATCCAGCGTTTAGGAGGCCTTAAGATAGATGGCCAATTATGAAAAACTCGCCGGTGCATGTGATATAACGGAGCACACGGAAAAGAGCACACAAACAAGTCTCCTTTAGAGTAGTCGTCCCTGGCTACTTTTAAACCTATCCTACCGAGCCATAATAGTTAGGTTTAGCGGCCACATGTCACGTTCGCTAGTGAAAACATGAACCGCGACCTTAATGAAAAATTGTTGCTGTGCGGGAGAGACAGAACGATGCCTTTATTTTCATTCATGGGGTGCTGATGACTAATAGGCACCGCAAGGTCGGATGTGACCTTCATTACTGTTTTACTGTATATAATTATTTCATTTCTAATGTGATGATGACAAACAGGCACCACAAGGTCGGATGTGACCTCATTGTTCTTACTGTATTGTATAGTTATGTAATATGGTAGTATGATTGTGGTCCTACTACAGGAGGAATTTACAGAAACAAGAAGAACAGTACTCGATAAGGAAGAGGCGCGATTTAGCTTCGGATAATGATGTCCCACGAATGATATTAGGCGGAAGTTTCATACCGTGTGTATTATTAGGGTGTTATCTGGTAATGGGATGGGTGGATAGGTGGACGAAAATTCAAAAGCCTGTGGTTCAACCGACAATTTATTGCTCCTAGACTAATCCTTGTGTTCATCGGATGCGTTGAACGCATATAACGCGCTTATCTGTACACGTTCAGCGACATGAATACAGACCATTGTCATCCGTTAAACCTCTGGTGAACGCCTGCGCTGGATGGATGCGTTGGACGCAGGTATAGCGCATTTAGTTGTACCTAGCTTGTCTCATGAACAGTGGCTATCATGGTGCTTCAGAATGGGCCTTTCCACTCTATCCATCCATCATATGACGTCATAATCATCTACGTGACGTATATAATGACATCACAATCAATAAGGTCATCATAACGCCCATGAATGACGTGCATAAGAACGTCACGAACGCATAGCTGATGACTTTGCGTTGTTGTACAAATTGTATGTCTACTATTTAATAAATATCCTGTAGAATATTTTGAAACTAAGGTGCCATAGGCAGCAACAGCACCCACTCAAAATAGTTACAAAATATTCAACAGCTTAACTGTATAGTTTTCAGGAAATTGAGAGTCAGGGCATTCGAGGATGGATCAATCTCAACACGGCGAAGTGTGGGTGGAGCTTAGCTAGTGATGTACGCTAATTATATCACACTTCTACCAAGAAAGTCTAGCCTGTTCAGCAGCAATGTTATAAGGCTTACATATACCAGACATTCCAGACAGCTCGATTATAAGTTCCAAATTTTAAAATCAATATTTGCGGCTCCTTGGTCTTTGCGCGCACACCACGACCCTTGAAACTGCGTGTGCTGTTGATGGTGGCGTGGGGATGGCATGATGTAGTGTGTGTGCGTGCGTACGTGCGTGCGTGCGTGCGTGCGTGCGTGCGTGCGTGCGTGCGTACGTGCGTGCGTGCGTGCGTGCGTGCGTGCGTGCGTGTGTGCGCGTGCGTGGTGGTTTTTGGTGGGTCGGGGTGTGTGTGTGTGCGCGTGCGTGCGTGCGTGCGTGCGTGCGTGTGTGCGCGTGCGTGGTGGTTTTTGGTGGGTCGGGGTGCGTGCGTGCGTGCGTGTGTGCGTGCGTGTGTGTGTCTAACCGCGGCACTGTCATGAAATAGCAGTCCTTTCTATAGGTATGTGAATGTGTTTATCAAATGCATGACACCATCTGAGGAGCTCAAGAACGAGACCAGTCTATATGATACATCTACGTAGCCGCATGAGGCCATACCTGATCTATTCTGAGGAAGACCGCCACCGAATCACTCCTCTCTGCCAAATCGTCATACGTCAACAGCTGTCGATATATTCCGCAACTATTCGTCTGTTGTCGGAAACTCACGGAAGTACACGAAGCATCGGTTAAGCAGCTCATTGAACATTTGAGTAAATTCTGCGATACGCGAATTTCATCTGGTGTTTTCAATATTATTTTGTTACGAAATGGTTGCCCTGTAAATTCTCTGACTGCACCTGCATGGGATTGGAAACCAGAAACAAAATATATTTTGATACAAGGATTCTAGGCCTATTGACACTACTTAAAGGGATGCTAATCTCATCTCAAATGTTATATGGTACCGATAGATTAAGTTTTATGTGTTCCATATCATTCATATCATGTCACATTCCCATTTCTGTATCACAATTATCTGCTTTGTAATATCGCGTAAATGTTGAACAGTGATCGCTACCATTTTGTCTCCTCAAGCGATAGTGTGTGATGTCATGTAAGTACCAATGTATTACATTCTTTATTATGTAATACTCATCTCGTTGCATATTTTGAAACTCATTTGACTGGAAGTCGTTGCTGCCTATGTTTCGAAATAGTTTCAAAATATTGGACAGCTTACCTGTATGATTGCTTTTATACCACATTGCCAAACTATACCTGCCACCTCTACGACTGAATGTATATCCCTAGGCAGACACGCTATAGGCTTTTTCTGATTGTTTGAAAAGAAATCCACGACGGCCATCATAGGCTGTAGAAATGTAGCAACGTTTAGCTACTAAAGCGTGGATCTCTTTCGTTGTCGGCATGATAAAAAGCTAAAATGTCAGAGATGTCCTATGGGTGGCAGCTTCCACCACCTGAATGGTTAGTACTGTATAAGATAAGCTGAGCTTTCCTTTAATCTCAGTACCCCGAGACGCATAACATAACACGTATGTAGACATGTTCTGATAATTGCGGCTTCGGTAAGCTAATAATACTAGGCCTGTGAGCATTTCTTTTCAGATTCTTTGGAATAATATTGCAATAATAAATGGAGAAATCAAGTTTATCAATCAAACTATGACGTCATAATCAACTACGCGACGTGTATGCTGACGTCATAATCAATTACGCCATGAATGGCGTAACTAAATTCGTCACGAACGCTCAATTGATGACGGACTAAGCGTTGTTGTAGGCCTACGAATTGTATTTTTTTACTATTTAATAAACAATATGTTGAATATTTTGAAAAAAATAATTTGCCTTGTTGCTGGCATGGGCAGTAAGCCAGTAACAACACCACCCAGTCAAATTTGTTTCAAAATATTCAACGGCTTACATGTATAGTCTTCTGGAAATTGTGTTTGTTTGAGAGAGAATCAGGGAGTGCAGGGATCGATCGATCCCAACACGGACAAAGCGTGAATGGAGCAAAGATAAAGATGGGCGGGGGCATAGCTAAAAGTGGATTTCTCAATTACCACGAACTATTTACAATTTACACTGTAATTTTAAAGCGATGCTAATCTCATCTCAAATGTTGTATTGCAGAGATAGATTATGGTTTACAGATTCCATATCATTCATATTCTGTCACATTCAGTTATCTGTACCGCAATTATCTGCTTTGTAATATCGCGTAAATGTTGAACGGTGATTGCCGCCATTTTGTCTCCTTAAGCGATAGTATGTGATGTTATGTAAGTGCCAATGTATTAAATTCTTTATTATGTAATATTCATCTTGCTGAATATTTTGGAACTAATTTGACTGGAATTTGTTTCTGCCTATGGCAGCAACAACTTCTAATCTAATTAGTTTCAAAATATTCAACAACTTACCCGTATGGTAGCTTTTACACCAAATTGTCAAACTATTGATGGCACCTCTATGACTGAGCGCATATACCGACGCGGACACACTAGGCTTTTTCTGATTGGTTGAAAAGCAAATCATGACAGCCATCATAGGGTGTAGAAATGTACCAACATTTAGCTACTTTTGCCTGACTATCTGTCTTTATCAGCATGGCAAAAAGCTTAAATCTACCTGCAGAGTTTATGAGTGGCATATTAGATCACCTCAATAGGCATCAAGAGATGGGGTTAGTTATCCTTTAAATCAACCCACTAACCCTACTCGCCATATTCCGGTATGCACTTAGTAACCTCGTGAGCTAGATAATTGACATTTTAACCTGAAAGTTACACACTCTCTAGTCTGCCGGGATGTCATGGAAGAATCTGGTTTTGGCTGTGTCTCACCTATCTGTAGCTACGCCCCACGCACGCTTTGTCAGTGTTGGCTCAATCGATCCCTGCAGCCTCT
>CM067363.1:61437585-61564759 GCA_034401795.1 Chaetoderma sp. LZ-2023a | reverse complement strand
ACGACACGACGATGTTGGAGGGAGAGAGGGACAGGGAGGGAGGGACAGGGAGGGAGGGACAGGGAGGGAGGGACAGGGAGGGAGGGATGGATGGAGGGGGGTTGGATGGGAGGGAGAGAGAGAGAGAGAGAGAGAGAGAGGGAGGGAGGAGGGAGGGAGGGAGTGAGGGAGGGAGAGAGAGAGAGAGAGAGAGAGAGAGAGAGAGAGAGAGAGAGAGCGAGCATTCTGGCTCTTTGACGTCATTCCAGTGATCTTGGCTGATGCAACACACAATAGGTTACATATAGTAATTTGCCTTGGAGTTTGTCTTTGAAAACTTCAACTCTTCAACAAAGAATTTGATGAGACTGGTCGTATTGCGAGACCTACAGAGATATGTCCTCTATTGCTGGATCGTGTTGTCTGGTGAATCGGTTCTGAATATGATGCCAATGCTTGACCCTCGATTTCAGCTTTCAGAATTTTTATAGATGTTTCCAAATAGACGAGTGGACTACTAATACGTCGTCGTCGTCGTCGTAGTAGTAGTAGTAGTAGTAGTAGTAGTAGTAGTAGTAGCAGCAGCAGCAGCAGCAGCAGCAGCAGCAGCAGCAGCATCACCACCAGCAGAAGCGGTGGTAGTAGTAGTAGTAGTAGTAGTAGTAGTAGTAGTAGTAGTCGTAGTAGTAGTAGTAGTAGTAGTAGTAGTAGCAACAGCAGCAGCAGCACCAGCACCAGCAGAAGCGGTAGTAGTAGTGGTTGTAGTAGTAGTAGTAGTAGTAGTAGTAGTAGTAGTCGTAGTAGTAGTAGTAGTAGTAGTAGTAGCAACAGCAGCAGCAGCACCAGCACCAGCAGAAGCGGTAGTAGTAGTAGTAGTAGTAGTAGTAATAGTACTAGTAATAGTAGTAGTAGCAGTAGTAGTAGTAGTAGTAGTAGTAGTAGTAGTAGTAGTAGTAGTAGTAGTAGTAGTAGTAGTAGTAGTAGTAGTAGTAGTAGCAGCAGCAGCAGCAGCCGCACCAGCACCAGCAGAAGCGGTAGTAGTAGTAGTAGTAGTAGTAGTAGTAGTAGTAGTAGTAGTAGTAGTAGTAGTAGTAGTAGTAGTAGTAGCAGTAGCAGTAGTAGTAGTAGCAGCAGCAGCACCAGCACTAGCAGAAGCGGTAGTAGTAGTAGTAGTAGTGGTGGTAGTAGTAGTAGTAGTAGTAGTAGTAGTAGTGGTAGTAGCAGTAGTAGTAGTAGCAGCAGCAGCACCAGGACCAGCACCAGCAGAAGCGGTAGTAGTAGTAGTAGTAGTAGTAGTAGTAGTAGTAGTAGTAGTAGTAGTAGTAGTAGTAGCAGTAGCAGTAGTAGTAGTAGCAGCAGCAGCACCAGCACTAGCAGAAGCGGTAGTAGTAGTAGTAGTAGTGGTGGTAGTAGTAGTAGTAGTAGTAGTAGTAGTAGTAGTAGTGGTAGTAGCAGTAGTAGTAGTAGCAGCAGCAGCACCAGGACCAGCACCAGCAGAAGCGGTAGTAGTAGTAGTAGTAGTAGTAGTAGTAGTAGTAGTAGTAGTAGTAGTAGTAGTAGTAGTAGTAGTAGTAGCAGCAGCAGGCATCAGCACCAGCAGAAGCGGTAGTAGTAGTAGTAGTAGTAGTAGTAGTAGTAGTAGTAGTGGTAGTAGTAGTAGTGGTAGTAGTAGTAGTAGTAGTAGTAGTAGTAGTAGTAGTAGTAGTAGTAGTAGTAGTCGCGCATGCACTCACACACGCAACAATTTCGTTTTGATATAAGAAATATTCTGTTGAATATTTTGAATCTAATTTGACTATAAGCTTTTCCCATTCAAGTTAGTTTCAAAATACTAACCAGCATACACGCACAGGTATCTTGTATTTGAAGGCCTGGGATTTTAGCGACTAAAGGGTTGATTGTAAATATTGAACGGATTGGCCTGGGTTACCGCAGCATGACAACACGTTATCTATATCAGCCCCGCACCTGGTCACTCGTTGAGTTTTTCATCCCTAGATCTATTATCAAGATTGCTTCTTAGCATCTTGAGCTTTGCTGAATAACAATGTCAGTAAGGTGCAATACGACTGAATTTTAGGAAACTATGAATTCAGAACCCGCGTTAATAAAGTTCGCTAAGAGCTAGTTTCAGAAGCATTTTATTAACTTATCGTATAACTATCATACCAAATTAAATCTCTGTTGATCGCTTCTCGATTCACCGTCCATGGTAAGAGATAAAGCACCCTCATAAATTGGAGTCAAATACTATTTACACCAGCACTGGTCGCATTACTTGACCGCATACCCTCAGTAAACTCCTAGACTATGGCATTAACGCTTTTATCATTATGATTAACCTGTGAAAGGATTGTCTTTTTTCATATAAACATGGTATTTGGCACCCTTCTAGGCTATGCCATTCTGAAGATTTTCCGATGTAGATCCATTGTGAAAACATGCCCTGTCAACCTCGTAAAAGCGCCATTACCGAAAAATAAATTTTTATTCAATATCTCCGCAAGTTGACATAACACGATCGTAAGTATGACAGCTATCACCATGATTTTATGGTCACGGTTTGCAATGGATCCATTTGTAACAAGGTAAGATGTACATACTAGACTCTAATATGAAAATTAATAATGACATTGCCGAAAAAATATTTTCTTGCCGTCCATAATTCGCTTCACCCAATTCGAGAACAGCTGCTGCCCTCTCTGCAATCAAGGTGTTGATGACAACTTGATAAGACAAGGCAACCATGCCTCCATAAAATACCAGCCCTCTTTGGGGCGAAAGAACAGAGTGCGAAGTGGGACGAAGTCTCTTCAAACCCATACATGAGGACCTAGCTAACCTTAGATTGCACCAAGCTTATTAGCACATGTTCCTTCCAAGACGATGTAGAACGTGTGCCAAGAAACCTACGCTATAACTTCCACTTCAGGAGACTTGAACTGCTTACCCTTCTAACTGCTTACTGTTGTGTGATGACTGTTGAATCGTTTTATGTAATACAGGTATGTCCCAAAGCGAAACATGTCTAATTTACTAACTGTCGGACATCGATTTCACGTTTGATGTGGTGTTCCATTATAGAAAGTAAATTCCAAGCTAAAGAAGAAGAGGAATGCTTGCGCTGGTTCAGATTGGTTCAGCTCCTGTCTCCCGGTTAGGCACTACATCTAGGACTTTACCCCACTACTGGTCGCCACCTTGAGACACAGCTAGGTTGATTTGGTGTGCCAGATCATCGTTGGTGGGAGGGATTTCTTCCATTGTTCATTCTCGCTCCACGAAGACTGCTGATTCGACCCTACAGTAGAATTGGGAAGCATTCGAGGAATGCACGCCTCTACAATGGCTATGTTCTGGGCTTCTGACAGTGCTAGTAATTCGGTGCTAGCCTCGCAACAGGTTTTGATGTATCCCATGCTATCTTCTTTCCAATAATTGCAAATGATGACATTGCCACAGCCTGAAATGAGGGATGTGGCTATGTGGAAGAACTGCTGCCCACTCCCAAATTTGAATCATAAGTCTTTGAGCGTAAGTCTTGGGACACGCGGAACTGGAAGAATGACTTGATCTGTGTCCACCTCATGAAGAGTAACCTTCTCAAAACCCTGGCTAAAAGTAGCAGCTTTGTGTAGAAGTATGCGTCTGTCCGCACCTTCGTGGCTGCAAGGAGCCAAGTTGACTTGTGTCTTGTGGTCGAGTGCATCGAACATTGGATCTCTATGTTGTAACTACCTCCATGTCTGTTGCGGCCTCCATGTCTCCATGTCTGTTCGGCACATCTTAATGGAAAGGCATAGAGCTCTGACTTATTTTCTTCCATCCGAAGAATTTTCTGCCAATTTCTTTGTAGGATGGTTGAGCGGATGACCTTTATTCTAATGCCGTTTCCACGCTTCTGTCTTGTCCCTGATTTCAGGCTGTTCTCAATGTATGCTCCTCATACATTGTCTAGCAGACTAGCCTTTTGGAACTGACTGTGGATATGTGCTACAGAAACCTTCATTGCATAATCACAAAAGGTGCGTGAAGAATATTCACAATGACAGATCCGTAAAGGATGATGAACTCTGTTTCCGGAATATCAATTAGTGCGTGACCACAATTTTTGAGAGAGCAGAGGAGGTCTGATGTTTTCCCCGAGACGTAGATACCAGGACATATACACTTAGTAGGCCTTGTTTCCGTAAGTATGGAAATCGTGAATATTACCACCCTGTGTCTGACAAGCATTATAGAGCCACGCGAACAAAGCACAGCCATTCTTCAAAGAGTGTGTATGATCGCAGATGCCTCATGCATGCATACATGCTTGGAGTACATTACTGCTTCAAACTCATAGATCATGCGAGCAAGTTCTGGTCCCGCAACTGTCTAACGCCGCATGTCTGGGTCCTCTGTCAACCAACAACTCCGCCAGCTGATTTCATAGCTGTATTGTATTGTTCGTCGTTCTGATCAATTGCCATTGCTAAGAACACTGGCCGAGTCTTCTGGACAGTGAACTTGTCTTTGTGGACTTCATCACCATGGCGTGCATAATTAGTGTGGTCCAAGCTGAAGAACCATGGTGCAAGCTTCGTTAGACACCGGACAGTCTGTAAAGGTAAAGGTTAGGCTCTCGTTGTGATCATGGAAAAGACAAGACAGGTTCTAGATGCAATGCCGATACCGGAACAGAATCTGGGCACTTTCTTCCTCTTCTCACTCCAGCTTTCAGTCGCATCATGCTGAGCACACGTTGCTACACCCCCAATGTACTGCTTATAATATTTCTTCAGCAAGATGAAGAGGTTACTGGTAGACATCTGATTTGCTTATCTGGTGATGGGAGTGATATGTACTACCCTTAGCAAAGGGTCTGCCGTAACGGGAGACGCTAAATTTTCCTTAACTAGACCTCCTACCCAGCCACTATTGTCCAACTAATCCAACTACTCATTAATGATATTTAGGTCACATTTCTCAATGTGCAGCCCGACGAGAATGATGATAAAATGGACCTCTCCATGGGTTGCTAGCCGGTTCCACTCTAGCTGTTTGGCTATTCTGTAGAGGGGTTGATCCAGTGTGATAACAGGACCCTGACTAGATTTGATATCTTGCGCGGTCTTCCTAACCACATTCATCGCATGACGTTTCATTGACACTGAATTATCATCACCATGCATAGGGGCTGTAGAGCTGAGATGGCTGGGGTGAACTCCTGGTTTGTTAGCTGGTTAGCACGATAAGAGGACCAGGAGATGTTGTTAATTGGCGCTCCATCCTGTATATTTCGTTCGACTGACTGTAACGGTCTGGTTTCCGCTGTTAATGACTCTGCCTGTGGTACCGTCTCCGATGTCATTACCAGAAATGTCGGGGTCTGTGATATCCGTGTTCTTTAGACAAACTGGGTGGATTGAAGTGTATGATTCTTGGAGCCCACATACTTTTCTGGTGGACAGTGACAGATAAAAAACATGATAATGATGATTCTCTACGCGGACTATCCCATTATCTTACATGCATCAGAGGTAGCTTGCTGAAATAGGGAGATTGCTGTCACATAGAATGAACTGGAAGCAGTTGTGGAGCTGGAGCTATGGTCAATGTTATTGCTAGCCACATTTGCGGACAAAATGTCATGGCGTTCGGAACAAATTGTATGATTTTGATGATAACGCTCATATACCAGGTCCCCAATACCCAATGCTATGTAATACGCATCACTCTGCAATATGGGGGTTAACCGTCTTACTTGACATAATGTGTCCACAAGATCACGTAATTCTATTCTGCGTGTTTCCACATGAACTCTGACTCTTACATATATTGGTACGGTGTTTCGCTATCCATGTTTTGATGGGAACGCTTTCTCTGCGCCGTCGAATACCTTGAGGTATGCTGACTGACTGGGACCTGATGTCAGACTCATCAAGGACCATGCTTACCAATGCCAAAAACGACTGTTGAGCAGAGGTTAGCTGATAGTCTTATTCAAATGAGCTTATTAATTTGGACTTTACCTCTTGTCTCTCCGTACCATCATTGTTGCTTTGCTCAAACATATCGCTTCATCATTATAATTGCTTTCTTCAGTGGAAGAACTGTACCCTTGTTAAGTGCTAGCAGCACATCTCGGGCCTCTCGAGAATCACACAAATTAGGGAACTGGCACTGGATATGATCCCCTCCGTTTTGTACAATGGACTCGGGAATACAGTTTAACTGGCGGCTGTTCTTAGAAGAGTGGAGTACCAGCACAAACTCTTTAGAAATTTGCGCGTCTTCGTTTGTATGCAACCTGTTCTATGTATGACACAAGTTTAGTTCTTCAAAGACAATACTTTCATATACTTCGTCACCGCTATCCGTGTGTTCTTTGTTAAGCTGTGCAGCATATTTGCTGTAGCGTGCAGCAATCAAGCGCGCATGATGCAAAATATTAAATAAATGATGGGATTTTTTTGTGTGTAAGCAATTAGTAGACGACGCTGCTGAAAGTTACATAAATGTAGATAACTCTGCCCTGTTTAGGAAAAGGATTACTGTCATTCCCTTTGCCTTCCAAATAGCAAGCATTGTTGTTCTAAACAATAAATAAGTCTTTATGATAGGGCTTAGTAAGTAGTACATCTCTCTCCACTAACCTTATTGAAAAATGTCGGTTTTTGTTATTGGCCTATTTCACGAATATTCATATCCGGCCGTATTATTTCATCGTACATTGTTCCCAATGGCACAATCTTAAACCTGGGCCATAAAAACATGGATTCAGATGTCATGTTTATGATCGTATCATGTCAACTTGCGGATTTTTTTTGACAAAAAATTTATTTTTCGGTAACAGCGGTTTCAAACATACGGCCATATGGTTGACAGGCGACGTTTTCACAATGGGTCCACATTTGAGCATCTTCAGACCGACATAAACTAGCCAAGTTTCATTCTATTATGAGAAAAGACACGTCGACGATATTCTGCAGAGATCACCTGGTCCATCTACGATAGTACAGCATCTAAACTATGATTCATTTAAGATATGATTTGATCAAGCTAATCTTATATTGAGCTAGAATTCCATTAAACTAAGATTCCATTAAAATTAGGATTATATCAAGCTGGGTCGCCATTAAGTCATGATTCCATGACGCTAGGTTTGCATGAAGCTATGACTCTAGCGTTCCATGAAGCTGTGATTCTATCAGTATAGCATTCTCTTATTTATCGTTCCAGTAAGAGAGGATTCTACGAAGCGAGGATTTCATTAAGTCATGATTCCATGACGCTAGGTTTGCATGAAGCTATGACTCTAGCGTTCCATGAAGCTGTGATTCTATCAGAATAGCATTCTCTTATTTATCGTTCCAGTAAGAGAGGATTCTACGAAGCTAGGATTTCATTAAGTCATGATTCCATGACGCTAGGTTTGCATGAAGCTATGACTCTAGCGTTCCATGAAGCTGTGATTCTATCAGTATAGCATTCTCTTATTTATCGTTCCAGTAAGAGAGGATTCTACGAAGCGAGGATTTCAATAAGTCATGATTCCATGACGCTAGGTTTGCATGAAGCTATGACTCTAGCGTTCCATGAAGCTGTGATTCTATCAGTATAGCATTCTCTTATTTATCGTTCCAGTAAGAGAGGATTCTACGAAGCGAGGATTTCATTAAGTCATGATTCCATGACGCTAGGTTTGCATGAAGCTATGACTCTAGCGTTCCATGAAGCTGTGATTCTATCAGTATAGCATTCTCTTATTTATCGTTCCATTAAGAGAGGATTCTACGAAGCGAGGATTTCATTAAGTCATGATTCCATGACGCTAGGTTTGCATGAAGCTATGACTCTAGCGTTCCATGAAGCTGTGCTTCTATCAGTATAGCATTCTCTTATTTATCGTTCCAGTAAGAGAGGATTCTACGAAGCGAGGATTTCATTAAGTTATGATTCCATGACGCTAGGTTTGCATGAAGCTATGACTCTAGCGTTCCATGAAGCTGTGATTCTATCAGTATAGCATTCTCTTATTTATCGTTCCATTAAGAGAGGATTCTACGAAGCGAGGATTTCATTAAGTCATGATTCCATGACGCTAGGTTTGCATGAAGCTATGACTCTAGCGTTCCATGAAGCTGTGATTCTATCAGTCTAGCATTCTCTTATTTATCGTTCCAGTAAGAGAGGATTCTACGAAGCGAGGATTTCATTAAGTTATGATTCCATGATGCTAGGTTTGCATGAAGCTATGACTCTAGCGTTCCATGAAGCTGTGATTCTATCAGTATAGCATTCTCTTATTTATCGTTCCAGTAAGAGAGGATTCTACGAAGCTAGGATTTCATTAAGTCATGATTCCATGACGCTAGGTTTGCATGAAGCTATGACTCTAGCGTTCCATGAAGCTGTGATTCTATCAGTATAGCATTCTCTTATTTATCGTTCCAGTAAGAGAGGATTCTACGAAGCTAGGATTTCATTAAGTCATGATTCCATGACGCTAGGTTTGCATGAAGCTATGACTCTAGCGTTCCATGAAGCTGTGATTCTATCAGTATAGCATTCTCTTATTTATCGTTCCAGTAAGAGAGGATTATATCAAGCTAGGATTTCATTAAGTTATGATTCCATGACGCTAGGTTTGCATGAAGCTATGACTCTAGCGTTCCATGAAGCTGTGATTCTATCAGTATAGCATTCTCTTATTTATCGTTCCAGTAAGAGAGGATTCTACGAAGCGAGGATTTCATTAAGTCATGATTCCATGACGCTAGGTTTGCATGAAGCTATGACTCTAGTGTTCCATGAAGCTGTGATTCTATCAGTATAGCATTCTCTTATTTATCGTTCCAGTAAGAGAGGATTCTACGAAGCGAGGATTTCATTGAGTTATGATTCCATGAAGATTGACACCATGTCGTTAGTTTTGCATGAAACTAGGATTCCATAAATCTATGTTTACACTAGACTATAATTCCATTAAGTTATGAATCAATCAACCGACTCCATTAAGGTAGCAATCCATTAAGCTAGGATTCCATTAAGCTAGAATTCCATTACAGTAGGATTCCATTAATCTGGGATTCCCTTAATTTACGATTCCATTATTCAATTAATTTAGGAGTACATTGGACTCTGATTCCATTAAGCTATGAGTCCATTACGCTATGATTCCATTAAGCTAGAAATCTATTAATATATGACTACATTAATCTAGGATTCCATTAATCTAGGGGTCCATTAATCTATGATGCCATTCATTTAGGATTCCGCAAACGCTTATGCGAGCGTGTTAAATGTTTATGATTTAAATCAAAAAGCTAGAATTCGAAAACGCATTTACAATATATAAAATATGTTGCTGAATATCGTTAATTAATTTGACAGAAGTTGATGCTGCCAATGACGGCAACGGTTTCCTGTCAAGACTTTCTACAGTGTACCTCTATACATAACTTGATAATGCGATTTTGCAATTCAGTGTTAACCCTTTCAAGCCGAAACAGCCAAAACTTGATTTTTCAGTAGTTTTGATTAGGATCTAATGCCATTTACAGGTCAAGAGATTAATTTTCGAAAATTTACCACTGGGATGACTGGCTCGATAACAGAGCCAGTCATTCCAGGGGTAGATCTTTAAAAAATATCATTCTCTTGGCCTGCAAATGCGCATTTAATAAGCAAACATGTCTATTTTCTTAACTAGACTTGGTGATTAATGTGCTAACGTTACATTAATATTGATATCGTAGACCTACATAATTATGATTTCTTATCAAATGTGTTCTAAATGACCGGAATAGATTAGAGCAAAGATTGCCACCACGCGGCTGACCTGAGCCAGTTCCAGTAAGCAATCCTACTGATAAGGCAGTAGACGAAAACCGGTGCTAATACCAATGGCAAGCGACTAGGTGCATATTGTGATAAAATTCTGCCCCGTTGTGAATTTCCATTTCTACTTATCACAGGTCAAGAAGCGTTATTGAATACGCAAAACGATGTTTGTATTTGGAGGTAACATTGACTTTGACACGTTAAGACCTGATGTGAGATATTTTCAATTTTTAGGTGGCTGAGATGCCAGAAACAGCACCAGTGTCACCCCCACCCCACCCCCGTCGCTAAGAATTAAGTTCGTAACATATTCAACAGAGAATAGATGAATCCAGTTTTAGCCCCGCTCCGCACATTCATAGCCATACTCCGCCCCCACTTTAATCATGTTGGGATCAATCGATCCCTGCACTCTCTCAATCTCAACTTCTAGAAAACTATACACGTAAGCTGGTGACTATCCTGAAACTAATTTGATGGGGTGCTGTTACTATGGCAGCAACAGCACCGAGTTAAATTAGTTTCAAAATATTCAACATAATGTTTATTAAATAGCAAAGACATACAATTTGTACAACTTGACAGATTATTAACTGTTTGTGACGAACTAAAGCGCGTCATTCACGACGTAATAGATTATGCCTTCCGCATACTTGTGACTTAGTTGATTATGACGTCATATGATTGACTGAGAGACTGGATTCATCAATTGTAAATGATTTAGTGTATTTAATCTTTCAGGCACAAAATGTGAGTGAAGATGGTAGGTGACAATATGGAATGGACAATAAATATACGGTTATTGCGATTATTTTTGTTTGACTCCAAATGTTGCCATTGCCATCATGAACACGCGCGCATGCGTGCGTGCTTGTGTGCTTGTGTGCGCGCGTCCGCCCGTTTGTGTGCGCGCCAGGCGGTGCACGTGTGAGTAGTCTCGTTTGTATTAATCAGCTGATAGCAAAATCCTGCAAGTAGCTTTTCTCTGCGCCCATTGCATATGCATAAGGCAGACAATTCACTGACAACGCTGTATCAGCTGTTGAAATGCATTCACCGATTTGTTTCTTCTGAACCCAAACCAGGCTGTGTACTGATGTGCTGGGTCCGACAATGCCTACACGCTGTGTGCACACTGCCAGAACCGCCATAGTTGTATCTGAGAAACGAATATGGCAGATTTGATCACCTTACCGCAGCTGCATATAGTATATGAATAGTGCCCGCTTTTGATGGTGATCTTCGAAGCTCCACTATATATATATATATATATATATATATATATATATATATATATATATATATATATATATATATATTTTCCAGTGGTAAATTTTCAAAAATATTCTTCTCTTAGACTGCAAATGGTCATTGAAAATTTACCACTGGAATGATTAGCTCGGTAACCGAGCCAGTCATTATAGTGGTAAAATGTAAAAAAGACCCTTCTTGGTCTGCAAGTGGACACTGGCTGAGCATAAATTTGAATTTTCTTGACCATTACACTTTTGATGAATGTCCATTTGAAGGATAACAGAAATCTATTTTTGTTTTGTAAATTTTCGTTATAAACTTACAAAAATACTCTTTTTAATTTCCTTGAAAAGTATTGGCAATTAAATGGTTAATTGAAAAAATTGTATTGTTGATCGCTTTAATGCGCTGATGACACAACAGGGGTTAATACTTAATAGGTCGGACCACTTGGTGCAGCTAAGAAAAGTGGCAACTCCTTTCTGGGAGTTGCATCCGCTCCTTGGTAGCAAGACAGCTCTTCTGATTTTTCTCGCGACTATTAAATGTTCATGACGGAGTTATATACGTAATTCATTACACATATTGATTGTGACGTCGCCATACATGTGACATAATTGATTATGGCGTCATATACTTGAATGACAGATGGGGTCTATCCATTACCACAAAACAGCTATATCCCCCTGCCTTCAGGTGTATTGATCGTACACCGTATTTGGGAATGCCATTGCAGTTCCTAACGAGAGATTTGACACTTTGATGACTAAATTTGATCAAAAATCAAAATATTTGCATTTTGAACATCCATTTGCAGGCCAAGAGACAATTATTAAAAAAAATTCACGCTAGAATGACTGGCTGGATTATCGAGCCAGCCATTCCAGTGGTAACTTTTCAAAAATATTTTTAGCTTGGCCAGCAAATGGATATTATTCAAACCCACTCCAGGGGCAGATTTTGGCCGGCTTCGGCATGAAAACGTTTACACTTTGAATCCGAACGTTTTAATAAATATTCTGTTGAATATTTTGAAACTAATTTAACTGGGAACCGTTGTCCAGCAACTTGCTGTCAAATTTGTTTCAAAATATTCAATGGCGTACTTGTAGGCATATAGTTACCTTGGCATTGAGAATCTGTGAATTGGGGATTTATAGGCTTAAAGACCACTAGTTCATTGGCAACTGCTCATTTTATTAAACAAAATACATGCCTGATTAAGAATTTCTTTGTGTCCGATGATTTTCTCGAATATTCGACTGGCTGCAATAATAGTTACAGAGAATCTCTAAACTGAGGATTCCGATCAGTCACTCAAGTATCTGACGTCATAATCAGAATACGTATCTTGTTAGATGACGTCACAATCAAATGGCATATGACAGTCACGAACGTGGCTTATGTCGCATAGCGAGTGTTTGAATTGTATGTTTTTTTGGGGAACCTACGAGATAACAATTATTTCTGTTGAATATTTTACAACTGATTTGACTAGGACCTGTTGTACTTTCAAAATACTCAACAGTTTATCGGTATAATTACCGTGAAATTGAGATTCTGGGATTTGGTGGTTAAACGCGTTACAATCGATCGAATGCGCGTACAAAGTCGGCGGAGCATAGCTAGACATGGGCGGAGCTTAGCTAGAAATGGGTGTGGCTTAGCTGGAAATGAATCCCTCTGTGGATCTATGATTTATGCTTTATCTTGGCATAGGTGTAGTCTGCCGTCTGCTGCCAATGGCAGGAACAGGAGCCTGCCAAATTATGTTCAAAATAGTCAATTGCTTACATGTATAGGACTATAGTTACTTTAAAATTAATATCATGGGACTTCAGAGTTAAAAGGATTGATAATTCATATGGCCAAAAGGACCTCTTCAATGTTATTTGCTTTTGGGGACTCGTCAGCTACCAGAGGATAATGGACCTATGCTATGCCCCGTCCATCACTAGCTAAGCTCCACCCACACTTCGCCGTGTTGGGATTGATCAATCCCTGAACTCACTGACTATCAATTTCCACAAAAACTATGTATGTAAGCTGTTAAATTTTTTTAAACTAATTTGACTGGGTGCTGTTGCTGCCTATGGCAGCAACAGCGCCCAGTCAAATTAGTTTCAAATTATTCAACACGATATTTATTAAATAGTAAAGACATACAATTCGTACAACAACGCATAGTCCGTTTTCAACTATGTGTTCGTGACGTACTTATCTACGTCATTCATGACGTCATAATGATGTCATTGATAGTGATGTTATTCTATAGGTCACGTAGTTGATTATGACGTCATATGTTGGATAGATACATTGGAAAGGTCCATTGAGGTGGATGCCCGCAGACTAGCATGTTGCGATATAATGTTAGTTTGTGTTGCTTTACAAACAGCATCCATACAAGGACATTCATCCACCGTGCACATATCCACGTGGATATTTCTTCCAACAAATTATATCTTGAGCGAAATATCTGCATGCTCTATGTTTTCTCTTAGGCTCTTATGTATAATGGTTTCGTAGTCAATGTAGCCGGAATTCAATAAGGAGGTTTAAACCAGGTTTAGCCTAAACCAGGTAACAAATCCTAAAGTTATTTCAATGTTCGTTTTATAGATAGAGGTATAGTCCCCACTTTCCATTGGATGAGAGCCAGGTCACGCCCCATACAATAGGTGTTGCCTAAATGCCCAAATATGGTCATTCCTTCTAAGTGGGCGGGACATCAAAGAGTCCTTCCCCACTCCCTTGAAGCGTCTGTGGTCTGGGTCTCAACTAATACAATTGGGAGGCTATCACCCTATCTATAAAAAATCAGTTTGCTTTCTTGAATATCGCGGTGTAACCTTTTTGTTTTAAACAGAATTTATTTTGTTAGAGCACAGTAAAACATAAGTCTTATACACGTGCGCCCTATACATACAAATGCGATACAATAATAAATACATCAAGATGGGGTATAATAAAACATGATTGGCCAAAACTAAAGATAAAATTACATGGATTTGTCAAACGCATACTCAGCCAGAGAAGGCTGGAAAAGGAATTAAAATATGATATTTTCTGATGTCAAATTCCAAGATGATTATACCATGACGGCTGCTGAAGAATTGCACTGCCATTTTAAAATAGGCTTCCGATGTACAAAATGTATAGTTCTGTCAAGAACATAACCAGCATTTTGGTACATTGCCACTTATTTTTGTATCAGGGTACACACTGGTCGGGACTAAATGACAATTTGAAAATTGAAAATTTGAACTTTTCTTTCAGCACAATACAGATGTAAGAATTATCAGTACATTGAGGATTTAAACTAACTGACCTCATAAGATACCAACAAGTTCAAGAGCTGACAATCTTATCTGAAATATGTCGACTTTTCAAACCTGTCAACCACTAGAAATGTGCCTGTACTCAAAGACACCACACGAATCCAAAGCATTCACTGACCTAAATGATGTAGGGCGATATATGTGTATATTGCGATGAGTGATCGCGACCGATTATTAAAAAAGTAATCGTGATTACTCGATTAATCAGCTTGGCTACAAATTACCAAGACATAGCAACAAAAGAATATCAATTACGAACATTTCAATGGTGTTTAGAAAAGTCCATTTGCAAGGCAAGAGAAGACTATTTTTGAAATTGTATCTCATTGGAATGCGTGGCTCGATTCTCGAGCCAGGCATTCCAGTAATACATTTTCAAAAATAGCCTTCTCTTGCCCTGCAAATGGACATACATTCACTAAGCAAAATGTCATTTTTCATGACCGATCGCATTAAAAAGTAATTCAAAGTTAGGTTTTGAAATATTTTATGCAATAGAAAATATTCACGGTTATTGGATTATTTAATTTTTAATCATATAAATTCGCGATTTAACACGTAATCGCGATTTTCGATTTAATCAAGTAATCGCGCAATCCTACACTAGGGTGACCCAAGCTTTCGTATTGCCTATTGATAAAGAGGGATCCAATTTGTCAACAAGTCTCTGACATCGTACTTAATGGCGGATTCCTGTCTGTCTATCAATGATATGACATCATAACCAGCTACGTGACGTGTCGGATGCCGTCATAATAAATTACGTTATATAAGTTCGTCACGAGTGCTTAATTGATGGTCGACTAAGCGTTATTTTACGAATAGTATGCGTTACATGTTGTTAAATATTTTGAAAATAATTTGAGTGGGCGCTATTGCTGCCATAGGCAACGCAGTCAAAATAGTTAAACATATTCAATAGCGTACCTGTATAGTTTCCTTGAAGTTGATAATCAGGGAGTTCAGGGATCGATCGATCCCAACACAGGTGAAGTGTGGGTGGAGCATCGATATAGATTGGAGGGGCATAGCTATAACTGTATTCCTCCATTACATTTCTTGTTGGCTGACGTCACAACCGAGATGGCGGAATTTAGTCCAGCGGCAAGTCGAACGGTCCGTCACGAAACATCAATGTGCACGAATTGCAACTCTTTGACGAATTTGTAATTTATTAAACAATATGTTTAATATTTTGAAACTAATTTTACTGGGAGCTGCAGCTGTTCTAATAGGCAGCACAAGCTCTCAGTCAAATTATTTTCAAAATATTCTACAGGTTACCTTGGAATTTAGATTCTAGGAATTCAGGTTTCAAAATTTAAAAGCGATTTCAAGTTTATACATAAATGGGCGGGGTTATGCTATTGATGGGCGGGGCATAGCTAGAAATAGATCAATATATTGTGTTCCCAGTTGGCATGGTGAGGTTTAGTGCGTTTTATGGACGCAACGTTGTCCAACTTCTAATCCGATTATACATCCGAGAAGATTGGAATTGATCCATAATTACTTTATAAAGGTACATGAATTAAATATTACTACAGTGATTGAGAATGACCTAAACGCGCAATACAACGCTATTTTCTAATAGAAGAATCGGAGGACGAGGATACGTTGAGAAGGTAGTCACACGCAGGGAATCAAACTTAGATACGTTGCCAAATGTATATAGCGAGTAAGGTCTTGAGGAAAAATACAGCATGGCAGGTCCAGGCATAACGCCAAATCTTCAGGATGATGATGATGATGACGGCGACGACAGTAGGCAGAATGGTGTAGTGGATAACACCTAGGAATACTTTAACCGGTGAACATGATTCACACCTGAGCTGTTCGCTATCACGTCATCATTGGAAACATGGGAAATCTTCTTCGCTCCTTGCCTCTCTCGATGAAGGCGTATAAATGGGTACCACTGTTAAAACTTGCGAAGCTAGACACAATGACATAATAGACAGAAATAAAAACCAGCCTACATATGGCGTGAGAGGGATCTGGAACCAGGATCTCTATAGACGCCAACCAAACCAATAACTTACTCATTCCCATCATAGTCAGTACTTATAGAAACATATAGCACGGCAGGTCCCTACATTATTAGTCTACAGGCTCGTGATGCTGATGATGCTGATGATGATGATGATGATGATGATGATAGTGGTTTTGGTGGTGGTGGTGGCGGTGGTGGTCGTGGTGGTAACGGTAGTCTGTGGTGGTGGTGGTGGTCGCGGCGGCGACGGCGGCGGCGGTGGTCGAAGTGATGATGATGATGATAGTGGTTTGGTGGTGGTGGCGGCGGCGGTGGTCGTAGTGATGATGATGATGATGATGATGATGATGATGATGATGATGGTGATGATGATGATTGTAGGGGTATTTGTGGTGTTGGTGGTGGTGATGATGATGATGATGATGATGATGATAGTGGTTTTGGTGATGGTGGTTATGGTGGTGGTCGTGGTGGTAACGGTAGTCTCTGGTGATGGTGATGGTCGCGGCGGCTGCGGCGGTGGTCGTGGTGATGATGATAATGATAGTGGTTTGGTGGTGGCGGCGTTGGTGGTGGTCGTGGTGGTAACGGTAGTGCTGGTGGGGGTGGCGGCGGCGGTGGCCGTAGTGATGATGATGATGATGATGATGATTGAGGTGGTATTGGTGGTGTTGGTGGTGATGATGATGATGATGATGATAATGATGATAGTGGTTTTGGTGATGGTGGTTTTGGTGGTGGTCGTGGTGTAAACGGTAGTATGTGGTGATGGTGGTGGTCGCGGCGGCTGCGGCGATGGTCGTGGTGATGATGATGATAGTGGTTTGGTGGTGGCGGTGGTGGTGGTGGTCGTGGTGGTAACGGTAGTGCTGGTGGTGGTGGCGGCGGCGGTGGTCGTAGTGATGACAATGATGATGATGATGATGATGATGATGATGATGATGATAATGATGATTGAGGTGGTATTGGTGGTGTTGGTGGATGTTGATGGAATGGTGACTGTGGTGGGGGTGGTGGCGGTGGTGGCGGTGGTGGCGGTGGTGGCGGTGGTGGCGGTGGTGGTGTTGGTATGGTGATTGTGATAGAGTGGTGGTGGTGGTGGTGGTGGTGATGATGATGATGGTGGTGACGGTGGTGGTGATGATAGTGGTGGTGGTGGTGGTGGTGGTGGTGGTTGTGGCAGGCGTCGGCGGCGGCGGCGGCGGTGGTGGTGGTGGTGGTGGTGGTGGTGGTGGTCGTGGTGGTGGTGGTGGTGGTGGTCGTAGTTACTGTAGTGCTGGTGGTGGCGGCGGTTGTGTTGGTGTTGGTCGTGGTGCTGTTGGTGGTCGTGGTTGTGTGTGGCGTCGGTGGTAGTGGTAGTGGTGGTGGTGGTGGTAGTGGTAGTGGTGGTGATGGTTACAGTAGTGATGGTGGTTGTGGTGGTGATGGTGGTGGTTGTGGTGGCTGTGGTGGTGGTGCTCAGTACTAAAACGTCATCGCTATGAGATATCTATGAAATCCTTGTTAATTTAAATGGCACACAACACAGCAATAAAATATTATTTCTTTTAACGAATTTAACCTCAAAGTAGATATATTTACCCATTATTGAGGGAATTAACCCCAGATTTGTTCTATCCGACATTATCTTAACACTTATGAGATGTTTGTTTATGATTAAACAAGTTACTTTGAGAAACAAACAGAAGATTATCAAGCTATCTATTATTATCTCTCGAAACTTGATAATATTCTATAATTTTTCACTTCAACCCGGCCAAAATTTGATCTAGATCCATATGAATAGATTTCCTATCTGAGTTAGTAAACTCACGGCGGCTATTTTGAAACGCAACATGTCCCTACTTACCACCTAAAATATCTGTCAATTCTCCCCACGTTTCAGAGTCACGAAATGGTGGTTCTATAAGTCACGACACTTGAAATTCCCTTCTCTCAATATAAAGACAACAATACAAGAAAGCTACTGAATATTAAAAAAAATAATTTGATTGGGGCTGTTGACTATACATACCGGACAATACACTATACATACCGGACAATACACTATACATACCAGACAATACATTAAACATACCAGACAATACACTATACATACCAGACACTACACTATACATACCAGACAATACACTATACATACCAGACAATACACTATACATACCGGACAATACACTATACATACCGGACAATACACTATACATATCGGACAATACACTATACATACCAGACAATACACTATACATACCGGACAATACACTATACATACCAGACAATACACTATACATACCGGACAATACACTATACATACCAGACAATACACTATACATACCGGACAATACACTATACATACCAGACAATACACTATACATACCAGACAATACACTATACATACCAGACAATACACTATACATACCGGACAATACACTATACATACCGGACAATACACTATACATACTAGACAATACACTATACATACCGGACAATACACTATACATACCAGACAATACACTATACATACCGGACAATACACTATACATACCAGACAATACACTGTACATACCGGACAATACACTATACATACTGGACAATACAATATACATACAGGACAATACACTATACATACCGGACAATACACTATACATACCGGACAATACACTATACATACCAGACAATACACTATACATACCGGACAATATTATTTCATCCAAAACCTGGTACTATAAAGCTTATAGTATTCTCTATGAAATATAATTGACAGAAAACCCTGATAACGTAGCTTACTATGCCGATCCTGGGATGATACCGAAATTATCGGCCCAGTAAGCTGCGTTATCTCGGAAATAGTCCATCTTAATTCTGAGTGTAGCTGATTTACCCGAGAGTAGCTACATGAGCCTTCACCTAACGCCGGCTTTGTGCTTAAATTCAAACCAATGTAACCACGTGACTTACTCGACTTATTCTACCACAGGTCGGGTTTGTCTCGGGTAGAACCTCAAACTCGCGTACGAAACTTCGTGTCTTGGCGCTACTTTCGTAACGCCAGTTTCTAACTGTGTAACGGCTTATTGTATATATTCAGCTCCTACATAAATTGTTATTTTAGCTTTTATTTCATGTTCTTTATCTTTATTATTTTCATTTAATTTAGTTTTATCTCGTAGTGTATTTGCGTCAAGATTCCTTACTGCGTGGTGTTTTCTCGCAAATAAATGAAATGAAATGAGATGTACCCGAGAGTCACTTGATATGTCACATGACCATATCTATAAAGATAAACATCACGTGCTTACCCTCACAATTCCCTTCACTTATCATCCAACCGATAGTTTAAATGAGCTCCAGTTAGGATGCACAGGGTGGTGGGTTGCTGGGTGATGGACTAATTAATACATACTCGTGATTGTGTTCAAGGGATATTCAAGCTCAACTTCCTTTCACTCGTTACAGAATGTGTGTGACATATGTGGGCTATCTTAGCTACCTTCATATATATTGCAAACCCGGGCTGTGTTCAATAGCGCGAAGCCGCGAACAATGTTCGCCGTTATGCAACAGTGTTCAGTAATGTGTCGTATACCCACCTCATATTTCAATTTAGTCATCTAGATGTCACATTACTGACACTGTCACGCAAAGGCGACCATTATTCGCAGCCGCTATGGATGTTGGTTAATTCGATCATTTGCAGATAAGATCTATCCTTAAGTACAGGGCTGACTCGCCTTTCACTTGAACCCTTTCACTGTGAAGCCGGCAGAAGACGCCTCTGCCATGATTTTGAAGAATGTCCATTTGCAGATCAAGAGAATGTATACTATTCTTTAAAGATTGCCACTGGAATGACTGGCTCGAAAATCGAGTCAGCCATCCCAGTGATAAATCTTTAAAAAAAATGGTTTTCTCTTGGCCAACAAGAGAGACACCAGCACAGAGAGCCGTGGAATTCTCTCTACTCGGAGCCAGCAAATACAAAGCCAGGAGAGGACGTCATTGCATAAATCTGCTAAGCGCGCTACGAGGTGACCTTGAGAAAGCAGGACTCGGCACACACAAGTCAAGAATGGACCTGAGGAAGCTATGGATTTCGGTTGAGGACATGACACAGTGGGCAAAAGTGAAGAAGGACTGATTGTAGCTGTGGGATGATTCTACTACTACAGCCGCAGAATATAGTAATCATACATCATGCAAGCAGCTTTTTTGATTTTCCTAATCCCGAGATTCTGAGATCGTGACCAGCCAAATCAAGTCACTATGTTGTGCCTGAATATACGATGGCGGTCAAACTGGCAAGAGCCAATTCAAGTTGATGGAGCATTTTCCAAGCAAAACTGTTATGATGTATTCTTAAAAAACGCAAATTTCAAGTGTTATTTGCATTCCATTCTATAGTGAATTTATGACCAGCCCACCAGCAGCACATTTATGGAGTAAAGATGTCTTCAGCTTGAGTTACAATGGAGAGATCCGGTCTGCCTCTCCAGTATATGACGTCATAATCAATTACGTCACATGTAGGCGGACGTCACAAACATAATGCATAATTAATGATATATCTAGCTCCGTGATGAACATTGGAAAATTCAACAATTGCAGCAATTGTATGTCTTTGATGGACTACTATTTAATAAACATTTTGTTGGATTTTTGAAACTAATTTGACTAGGAGTTGTTGCTGGCATAGCCTTTTTACCGCGTCTAATTACTTTGAAATTGGGATTCTGATGAAATGGACATTTCCAGTTCATCCATCTTGTAGGATGACGTCATAATTAATCATGGCATAAATGACTCGACTTAGTCCGTTTTTAACGCTTAATAGGCTGACACGTTGTACGAATTGTATGTTTTACTATTTAATAAACATTCTGATGAATATTTTGAAACTAATTTGACTGGGTGCTGTTGCTGGCATAGGCAACAACGGCACCCAGTCTAATTAGTCTCAAAATATTCAGCAGCTTGCCTGTATAGTTGCCTGGAAATTGAGTCAGGGAGTTCAACACGAGCGATGTGTGGGTGGAGCTTAGCTAGTGATGAGCGGGGCATAGCTAAAACTGGAAACGTCCATTCAGTATTAAAAGTATATGAATCGAGCACAACACTCGAAAACGCGAAAGCTTGGCTGGAAATGGGTGATGATGATGATGATGAAGATGGTGGTGGTGGTGGTGGTGGTGGTGGTGGTGGTGGTCGTGGTGGTGGTGGTTGTGAGGGTGGTGGTGGTGGTTGTGGCAGCGGCGGCGACGACGCCGCCGACCCCGACGACGATGAAGACGTCCTTTGTCTGCCTCATACATGTTGGCACTTACTATTGCAAATTCTAGTGCATTCTGTGTATTTTCTGGCATTCGAAGAACATGCCCGAACATAGACCATCGCTGTGGTGGTACCCACCCAGAGAGAGGCATTGTATTACACAGTTTATAGAGCGTTGTGTTTGATATTAGACTCTGTGGCCAGAGGTGATTTGTAATCGCTCGAAAATGTTTGCAGTGACATGCGTCAAGTTTGTTCAAGAGGGCCTTTGGAGCGGCACAGCTAGTGTAATTGTACATCATTATGGAAACACAAGTAGCATTATATAGTTGCATGTTGACTTTCATAGAGATATTAGAGCCATGGATAAAAAACATCTAAAAGGACCAATAGGCGATAATTCCAGTTACACAGCGAGTTAGATTGCGAGTAGAGTTGCAGATGAGGGAACCCAAGATTATGCTTTCCCCCATATCTCAATGTCCTGGTGCGTGGGCGTGCACCCATGCGTGCGGACGGTCGAGCGGGCATGCGTGTTTGTGTTTGTGCTTGAGTTTGTGCGTTTGTGCGTTTGTGCGTGTGTGAGCGTGCGTGTGGGTGGGCGGACGGGCGTGTTTGGCTACGCGCGTGCGTGCGTGCGTGCGTGCGTGCGTGCGTGCGTGTGTATGTGCGTGCGTGTGATGGGGGTGCGGTGGGGGTATCGTTATCATTCATGTCTTGTGCGTCGCTATACAAGAGTGAACTCTGTTCTGGTTTCATTCACGAAGAGGTTACAGTGCTGAGCTGTTCTGCAAGTATTCGAAATAGTGTATTAACGGGACCTTTGTCCTCATCGATAACATCAGCATCATCGGCATACTCTACATCTAGTGGTATACCTACCAGTCAGATTGGAGGGTTTGGTCTTGTAGAGCCTTCTCGAAAGGATGATACTGTTGCGGCGAGCTAGCGAGTGAGAAGCACCGGTGATAAATCATTACCCTGTGGTGATCATATTGATGTTTCTAACTGTGCATAAAGCGCTGATTTGACGCGAACATTTAGTTTTGTGTTTGACAATAAGAGTCTCACCAGGCGTAGTTCATCATCACCACATTCAGTTTGATGGAGAAATTGAAAGTTCGGTAGTCTATTGATGGCATCAAATGCACGTGACACATCAATTCCCATGTTGTAGAAGTCCCAATGCTTTGATGGTACTACTGATATCAACCTTCGATGTGCCCAGACGATGTCAGAACAGTTACGTCCTATCTTAGAGCCACTTTGCCAGTTTCGAGTAAATTTGTCATTCATATCTGTATCTGTTCAAAAGCACTATTGTTCTTAGGTTACAAATATGTCCGGATGCTTTCTTATGCTTTATGAGTACAACAAGTGTACCGTCTCCATCAGCATCGATAGAGGGGTGTTGTTCAAAGGCACAGTTCGTGACGTTTGCGATTTGCGCTGACATGTTATTATCTGCATATTTACGGAGTTCCTTATTAATGTCAGTCGTGAATACACTGCCATTCATTAGAAAGGTTAAAGCTTTTCTGTCCTCTGTTTCGGTTATTCACCTTTGCTTCGACCTTGGCTGGCCTTCAACTGTCTGTAAAGGTTCGTTTTCTGTTTCAGTGAACTGATCATTGAACCATTCTTTGATTATTTCAGCGCCTTCCCTGGTCAAAGACGGTGAAGTGACTTTCAGAGTTATGCACGGCAAGAGACGTTTCCACTTTATCGATCCATCCTAGGACGTCATAATCAATTACGCGACGTGTAGAATGACATCAAAATGAATGACGTCATAAATGACGTCGATAAGTACGTCACGAACGTATATTTGAAGACGGACTATGCGCTGTTGTACGAATTGTATGTCTTTACTATTTAATACATATTCTGTTGAATAATTTGAAACTAATTTGACTGGGTCATGTTGTTGCCAACGGCTTTGCGTTAGGGTTAGGCATAGGCAGCAACAGCACCAAGTCAAATTGTATAGTTTTCAAAAAATTGATGGTTAGGGCATTCGGGAATCGATCTACCCAAACACGAGCAAGGGGTGGGTGGAGATTAGCTAGTGATGGGCGGGGCGTAGCTAAAACTCGAATGGTCCAGTGGTTGTTGTGGAGTGCTGATTTTAAAGCTTTGCTTGCTCTGAACATCTGTTGACAATCATTGGTAAACATTACCTCGTTTATCAGGTCACCTGCTCTTTTGATGGCGAGCTCTTTCAATCGTTCACTGAATTGATGTGTGATCTTATTATAATTCTGTCTTATTGCAGTTTGGTGTTCATTTCGACTGCTTTGATGAATGCGGTGGGAGTGTTTTCCCTTATTCAACAGCTTTGCAGAAAGTGGATCATCAACATAGGATCCCTCCATTTGTTAAGGATCATCAATGCTAGAGAGTGGGTGTCACGCGAGTACAGCATTACACGTTCCAGCGCGTAACAATCGCGCTAACTTAGAACATTACTGACCACCGCCATGTGATGTAGAACAGTGGTATTCCCCATGTTTTGCCCGATTCAATGAAACAACCCACCCGTTCTTAACCTGTATGTATTACGGAACCTCCAAGCACACTTGCTCTCTGTTCATCGCTACGGTGGATGCGCGCGTGCGGTGCGGTGTATTAGTTCATACGCACCCATGCATGGTGAATACATGCATGCGTCTGTGACATCCCGGGGCTACGTTCCACGCTCTATTAATAATACAAACATCAATTAATTACATGCACATCATCTGTCATAATAAATAACACGGTCGTAATGGTTTCGGGGAGCCAGTATTTATGATTACTGTATTCTGCGGCTGCTGTAATAGAACCATTCTACAGCAGCAACCAGCGCGGCCCTGTTCGATTCTGACCACTCTGCCTTGTCCTCAGCCAAAATCGTTAGCTTTCTCAGGTCAATTATTGATCTGAGTGTACAGAGTTCGGCTTTCTAGAAGTCGCCTCGCAGCACGCCTAACAGAATTATGCAAAGACGTCCTCTCCGGTGAGCCAGTACAAACCTAAAAATTGCTTATTCTGTTTCTAATAAACAGGTAATTATTACACACGCCCCATTGGGTCGATAGGCAGGGAAGCACAGTCTGGTTAGTACATTTACGCTATCGATGATACTTAGGGATATTTACAGATTTAGATAAAGATAACAAATATCCCATTATACTAAGCTTCCAAAAAACTACATTACAGCACACCATTTGCAGGCCAAGTGAAGAATAAGTTTGAAAATTCACCACTGGAATGACTGGCTCGGTTAACCGAGTCAGTCATTCCGATGGTAAATTCTCAAAATTAACCTTCTTTTGACATGCTAATGGATATCGCTCTATACCACTGTTGAGGTTGAAAAATGTTGCCATAACATCCAAAAGTGAGTAATCATTTAGCGGTCAATATTGCCAAGAAAACCAAACATTTTATGCCTTTCAAGCGAAGAAGATCTGGATCTTAAATGCGGTGACGCCATCGGTTGAAAACCGAGCGTCCATATGCCAAGATATGCCACCATTCGTGTCACCATCTCACATGGATGAATGTGGATGGCTTATGCTAATCAGGTACTGGTCAACCCAATCTCTGACCATGGATAGATGAACGTATCCTGATACGGCCCTATGAGGGTAAATTTGGCAATTATTAGTCGCACTAGACCGATCATCTCTGATGTATATTGTATGTTTTGGGAAACAAACTCCTTTAGACGACCATTGCTATTGTTCGTATTCTACACGATACGAATTTGGATAACAGCGATTTTCCATATGTCCGTCTTTGGATCTGCATAAACAATCTGCAAACAGACTCTTTGGAGCCAACTTTGCCAATGCGGAGGCGAAAACGCGGGAATTATGTGTTTACATCATTCAAGAGCTTGGCAAAATAAACAACACACCCCCACCCTACCCCCACACCCCCCACACACCCGTATAGCTAGGACTATTTAAACGGATAACATAACGGAACGAAAATGAATACGATTGACGGACTATAAACGCATACATGGAAACGGAAAAAGGGAGTGCCCTCGGGAATACTGGCTCTCTTGTTCTGATCGTGTTCACCATAGATGTTTCCACCATGTCAAGTACTTGATTTAACAGCTCTCTAGTCAGTCTGGAATAACGTTGAAACTGTCCCTCATCTAGTTCAATTTCCTTCACAAATCGGTGATGTTGACGTTTTTGATCCATGTCTTCTATTTCTGGCATTTTGAGGTCTTCTGTAGACGACAATGCCAGCCATTAGAAGAAAATGGCTGTGCTCATCCAATTTCCGATATAGAGAACGGGTCATCTTGGCTTGGTGTGACCTTAAAAACGGCATCAATCTAGCAAGCTGGATGATTGCATGTGATAAAGATAACATTTGGATGCACGAAATCGCGAGTTTTCACTGATATATGTGACACAGGGTCAATGTGACGACTATTACATTGCCATGCAATATTGTATAGCCATTGCTGTATAGTTTTCTCTATTTAGGGATGGCAATGCAGCTTTAACAGATTGGGTGACCAGTTTGTTGTCAGCGTCTGTTGGAGCAGTGGTCAGTCACGTTAACCGTTTTATGACCTCCTACTTATTGTACATATATCCGTCCTGTTTGTTGTCTATCGTACATGTGTGTGTATCTGTCATTATATTGGGAGGGGTTAATCCGTTTTGTGTTTATAGCTGTGAGAGTGAGGGCGCTTGGACTCTTTGCGTGTCAACCTGCACCGTGTTGTTTTTCTACACAATTGACCACAGACTTTAATCGGTTTACACCTATTTCAAGTACTAGTATCATTGATAAAGGTTTACTTACGTATCATCTTATATCATCAAGTTTTCGTCGTTCTGAGAAGTACATTACAACATTTCACCGTGGTCAAGGGTAAACAACTCGCAACAGTCCATTTGCTGCGTGCGGATTATCACCAATTTATTATTTTTATGACAAATGTTTCATTGCAGGAAATTTATATGCAAACTTGTGAGTAACCATTTGTCTCTTTATTTCATGAGCTATCTTTTCTTATGCTTATGCTTTGTGTGTAGTCATTTGACCATTGCTGAAGGTGGAGATGTGTTGAAATCGTCAGATTTTCAATTGATGATTAACACATTAAGGGATCAAGGCAACTATGGTGTGGTGAGTCGAGAGGAGTTTGAACAGAGTAAACAAACCCCACCCCCGGTAATTAGTACACCCAAGGCCGGATTTACCTTTCAGACACCGGGATTCGGTGGAATTAGACAGATTCCGCTTTATGAAGCCTGAACAACAGCGTCAGAACCTATCAGTAAACGAGCCTCGTTATTATGAGTCACCTAAACTACCTTTATTTACTCGAGATGATCCACCTCAAAAGAACGACACCACATATGATGTCTGGAGATTTGAGGTACGTTGTATGATGTCCGAAATTACTAATGATTATATTATTTTACAGGCCATTAGGAAGCCATTGCGATGGAACACTAGGCAAATTCTAATTCTACTTGGAGAAACAGCAAGCAGCGCTAATGTTTTGTCAAAATTAGGCAACCTGTTTGGCAATGTTAGCTCAAATGAGTCTGTTATGCAACAATTCTATTCAGCCTCGCAGGGAGATCGAGAAACTGTAACCGCATTTAGCTGTAGACTGGAGCGGTTATTACTAAATGCTATTGATAATAATCACGTTAGTCCCGTAGCAAATAATGACACGCTAAGATCAAAGTTTTGGACAGGTCTCAACAATGAGAAAATCAAAAGTCAGACCCGCCATAAATATGACATCGTTAGGGGCTTTGATACATTGCTTAAGGAAATACACATTGTTGATCAAGAAATGAAACCTGAAAAAGCATCACGGGTACACATCCAACCTGTGCATCCATCATCAGAAATGGAAAAGATCACTAAAATGACTGAACAAATGAATTTGATGTTAGAAAAGATCAATGGTTTTGAAAAGAAAGTTGATGAGCGAAATAATGTTTCTTTTTCAGGAAATGGTAAAGCCTTTAACAGGAACAATTATTATGGTGCCCAGGGGACTGGAGGTTATTATGATACTCCAGGACCTGAAGGTTACCAAGGCAATACTGGCCATGACAACTGTAGAGATACTGGATACAGTATGTTTTACACGTGCCATGGCAGTAATAGATCTCAATCAAGACCATATCAGAATAAGAACCAACTAAAAGAGTAACCCCTTCCACTAAAGGTCGAATGGAAGTAGGTGACAACACATCTACTAGTCCTAACTGTGACACTAAATATAATGATGTCAATCAAAATAACCAAGTTATAGGATTGTGTCAACCCACTTTACATCGACGTCTCGTTGGTTCCTCCAATCAAGAAAAGAGAACTATATGCGGTGTTGAAGCAACTGCTTTGATAGACAGTGGATCTATGGTCAAGGGTATGTCTGAAGAATTTTACAACTCCTTATGCCCAAGACCTAAACTGTGTGACATTAACGATTTTGATTTAGAACTTTACACTGCAGATGGACAGCCATTACCCTATAGTGGCTCGGTTAAAGCAGATATTGATATACCTTTTATTAGTGATACTCTATTCATTCCTATATTAGTTGTACCTGGAACAAACTATAACCAGTCTATCCAAACTATTTTTGGAACTAACTTAATTAGATTATGTACGAAAATTGCGCATAAGGAACAGATTATGCCCAAAGCATGATTAACAGCTGTAAATACTATGTGTAAGTTGAATGTTATTTCTGTAAAAACCACAAATAAGATTCCTATCACCATTCATCCTAATGAAATTTGGTTCCTTCACGGCATTTCTAGGAAACCAGCTTGGAAGACAATGGCAGTAGCAGTCATGGAATTAGCTAACAGACCTCAAGGTGTAGCTGCATGTCCAAGAGTGGTGAGCTTAGACAGTAAGGGTACGACCACGCATATGCCTATACGAATGTGCAACTTGTCAACTAAAGATATAGTGATCTTATCTAAGTCTAATTTATGCCAGCTGAGTGAAGTAAGTGTTGTAAAGTCCTGGAATCCTGAAACTCACACAGATTTGAGCTTACGAGAATCGAATGCAAGTTCTTCTACAGAGGATTTGAGTTAGCATTAATCAAGATACCTTAGCACTAATCAGCTTCAGAGAACGAGAACACTTCTTACGAAATGGGAGCATATCTTCTCTGAAGTCATTTACAGATATAGGTAGGACTGATATTGTAGACCACATGGTTAGATTGTCCGATGAAACACCATTCAAACAACCGTATCAGAGAATACCACCGGCAATGTTCGAGAAAGTTCGGCAACATCTTCAAGAAATGATTGATGCTGGGGCTATTAGAAAAGCACACCGTCTATATTGTTCCAATGTAGTGTTGGCGCAGAAAGATGGTTCTCTCAGATTTTGCTTGGATCTGAGACAGCTCAACAATGGCACCATTAAAGATGCATACAGTCTACCGAGATCCGGTTACTGGCAAGTCAAGATTAAGGAGGAGGATACAGTTAAGATATCATTTTCGTAGCCCCACCCCCCCCCCCCCTCGGTTTCGGGGATTGTAACCGGATGACGTTCGGCCTCACGAACGCACCTGCTACTTTTCAGAGGCTTATGAAAACGTATATGGGGGGAGATGAATTTGAAAGAATGTTTGAATTTTATTGATGACATCCTTATTTTCTCTAAGACCGTTGATGAACATCTGCAACGCTTGGAGAATGTATTCAAGAGAGTAGCACAGCACGGACTTAAGCTGAAATCATCGAAATGTGAATTTTTTAACACATAAATCAAGTACTTAGGCCATGTAGTCTCAGAGAAAGGCATCCAAACAGATCCAGACAAGATTGCTGCACCAATGACTTAGCCAAGACCAACTAATGTAAAATCTTTAAGGCAGCTATTAGGGTTCTCTGGGTACTATAGACGTTTCATGAAGGAATATGCAAAGTTAAACCATTAAACGATCTCCTGGTAGGATATCCTATGAACAAGGCAGACAAGAAAACAAAGAAGACAGTACCTTGGAGACGGGAAGCACCACAACGAGGCGTATTAATAGGAGTTCTAACAACACCACCTATACTTGCATATGCAGACTTCTCAAAGCATTTCATCGTGAATATAGATGCGTCAACAGAAGGACTAGGTACAGTCCTATATCAGGTTCAGGATGGTAGAGAGAAAGTAGTCACATACGGCAGTCGAGGACTTCGTGCCAGTGAGAGGAATTATCTAGCTCAGAAACTGGAATTTTTGTGCTTAAAGTGAGCATTATCAGACAAATTTCATGATTATTTGTATGCAATACGTTTGAAGTTAGAACTGACAACAATCCACTGACCTATGTGACGAGTACGGCTAAATGGGATGCGACCGGCCAGAGATGGTTAGCGTCACTAGCCCATTATAACTTCAAGGTGACATACGGGATCGCAAATCAAATTGTGATGCTGATGGTCTATCACGATGGCCACATCACAAAGACGAAATGTTTCCTGCCGTGATTAAAGCTATTTGTCAGACAGTTTTAGTGTCTAGCGAGGAGTTACCATTAGCAGAATGTGTAGCTCTGGCAGACAAGTCAGAGAGAGAGAGAGAGAGAGAGAGAGAGAGAGAGAGAGAGGAGAGAGAGAGAGAGAGAGAGAGAGAGAGAGAGAGGGAGAGAGAGAGAGAGAGAGAGAGGGAGAGAGAGGGAGGGAGAGAGAGGGAGAGAGAGAGAGAGAGAGAGGTAGAGAGAGAGAGAGAGAGAGAGAGAGGGAGAGAGAGAGAGAGAGAGAGAGAGGGAGAGAGAGAGCGAGAGAGAGAGATACAGAGAGAGAGAGAGAGAGAGGGGGGGGGGGGGGGGGGGGGGAGAGAGAGAGAGAGGAGAGGGAGAGAGAAATGATGGTGAAATCGAGACTAGAGATTCGTGCAACATTGGTTGGAGTCGTGAGCAGACAGGAGATGCGACCCTTGCAAGGGTAACGTACATACCGAAGTGCGATAAGAAGCTGAAACATAAAGATTTGAAGACGGAGCCACCAGATGTGCAGAAGTATACTCGTAGTGGCTTGAGTGTTCTGTATCGTGAGAGTCTGTTAGATGGGCGACCTGTTCAACAGTTATTATTAACAGGCGTCTTCAAGGAAACTGTAATCAGAGCTATACATCATGATGTGGGTCATCAAGGTAGAGATTAAACCATCTGGTTGGCCCATAAGCGATTTTATTGGCCTGGAATGGAGAGAGAATTGAAAGAGTAGATTGAGAAGTGTGGAAGATATATTGGGTGGAAGACTCGTGCTACTCCAAAGGCAGACTTAGTCGTAATCCAGAGTTCACGACCGATGGAGTGAGTCTGCATAGATTATCTATCATTAGAGAGGTCAAAAGGAGGATACGAAGATGTTCTCATAATAACTGATCATTTCACACGTTACGCTCAAGCTATACCTGTGCGAAATCAATCTGCACACACTACTGCCAAAGCTTTGTTTGAGAACTTTCTAGTCCACTACAGTTTCCCTACAAGAATTCATAGTGACCAAGGCCGAAACTTCGAGAGCCCGCTTATACGAGAACTCTGCAGAATTGCATGTATTAAGAAAACCACTCCATATCACCCCATGGGTAATGGAATGATGGAACGTTTTAACAAAACCCTCATCAAGATGTTTGGTATATTAGAGGACAATCAGAAGATTGATTGGAAGACATACGTAGCACCGCTCGTACACGCTTACTATGCAACTGTTCATGAGACAACTGGCTTTGTCACACATTATCTAATGTTTGGATGGTACCCACGTCTAGCCATAGATGCTTTTCTAGGTCTTCCTATAAGTTCTGAGTGTGTCACCAGGGAGAGTTATGCCCGGATGCTCAGGAAAAGACTGGATTTTGCTTACGGAACTGCAACAGCCGAAGCCCAGAAAAAGGTAGTCAATACAAAAGACAGTATGATGCAAAAATTAGAGAATCAACATTAGAAGTGGGTGACAAAGTGCTTGTCAGAAACCTTGCTTTCAAAGGAAAACACAAGTTAGAAGACAAGTGGGTGAAGGATACTTACCTTGTCATAGACATTCCGAAAAAGGATATTCCAGTTTATAAAGTGGAAAACGAGTCTGGGAGAAGTACTGATCATACGTTGCACCGTAACCTACTTTATCATTCATGTCGATCCCATGTATGGAATCCGAAGCATCAAGAGAACCAAAGGTAATTGAAACAAGAAATCCTATCCATTAAAGAAGTGGCTTGAGTGATCATAAGACAGACTCAGATGTAAGTACTACTGATGATAGTGATGACACCATATCTAAATATATTATACCCGCTGGAAGGAGACCGACATATAGACCAAGGATGTCACGTGAATCTCATAGACACAACAATCCTAGCATCAGGACAGTGGACCAATCTTCAATCCATTCAGATTCAGTGAAAATCATTGATTTGATCCCATCCTCAATCCAGCATGCAGCAGAAATATGGCAGGGTGATATAATTAATCCACTTCTGTTTCCACTAGTAATGAGTTGAACCATTCCGCGGACAAAACTGTTCCAAAACGTTCAACAAGAATTCATAAACCACCTGATAGGTATGGTCATAACATCATGCAAATGAGGATATGCTCATTTAGAGATGAAGTCTTTGTTTAGATACATAGTATTGCTATCAAAACTGTATTTATGTCATGCACATTTGAATTCTATAGTGTCTTGCTTACCCATGTTTTGTACACTTTTGAATGCATTATTATTTGTACATTGAGACTATGTAACATTTATTTTCAGGCTCTAATTCTATGATGGAATAAATAACTGTTATTCTTTCATTTCAGTGCTAGCGATAGAATTGACAGAGGCTATGAAAATATATATATATATATATATATATATATATATATATATATATATATATATATATATATATATATATATATATAAATATATATATATATATATATATATATATATATATATATATATATATATATATATATATATATATATATATATATATATATATATATATTTATATTATAGTTCAGAAGCTAACTAGGCTTTTTTTTAAATGTCGGGAGCCATTTTCACTCGGCAGGGAAGTGTGACACGGTGTCAATGTGACGACTATTGCATTGCCATGCATTATTGTTTAGCCATTGCTGTATAGCTTTCTCTATTTAGCGATGTCAATGCAGCTTTAACAGATTGGGTGACCAGTTTGTTGTCAGCGTCGGTTGGAGCAGTGGTCAGTCACGTTAACCGTTTTATGACCCCCTACTTATTGTAAATATATCCGTCCTGTTTGTTATCTGTCGTACATATGTGTGTATCTGTCATTATATTGGGAGGGGGTTAATCCGTTTTGTGCTTAGAGCTGTGAGAGTGAGGGCGCTTGGACTCCTTGCGTGTCAACCTGCACCGTGTTGTTTTTCTACACAATTGACCACAGACTTTAATCGGTTTACACCTATTTCAAGTACTAATATCATTGATAAAGTTTTACTTAAGTATCATCTTATATCATCAAGTTTTCGTCGTTCTGAGAAGTTTTTAGTAAACATAATTATGCTTATCGATTTATTATAGCTATATTTGTTTTGTATAGAGTTTTCGAATATGGTCATTTCGCAATCAGTCGTTTCGTCAGTCCGTCCAGCCACGCGTCCGTCCATAATTTTCTGTCTTGTCCATGGGTTTACCGTCTCTCCGTCCGTCCATTATTATTCTTCTACACCATTTTAACTGAAATTGTTTGTATGTCATTAGCTACCTCTGCCACATTTTAAAGTGTCTGTTTATGTATATTTGCAGACCACCATCAAATATGGTTGACACATCTTCACCACAACACCGTTACCGCTACATCATCTTTCGTCTACAACACTTAAATTAAAATCCTTACAACATCAACTCGTTGTTCGTGATTTTTCGGCACCTCCACACCATCCCCTGGCAGGACCCTGTGACATATGGCTGTTTAGCTCGCGCACACACTGGCGCGGATAGCGATGCGGACACGGGCACGGAACACGGATCACTTACACATGGATACATCGCGTTGGCTGACGACTTTCGTGCATTTTTGCCGATTACATACGAAATTAAATCACCAGCCAATACAATTCTTCCAGGTGTGAGTTGAATTATGACCTCGTGTATCAAATATCAAATGCAAGAGTCTACACATTGTGTAACTGCTAAGGAAGCGCGACACTGCGGCATTACTTCGAATACCAGAAAATACGGCTGCTCGGAAATCGTTAGAATTTGCAGGGGTAGGTGTCAACAGATATCAGGTACGCAAAGGACGCCACAACATCAACCTGTTAAGAATTTTGCGATCGGACTTCAAAGAGCGTAATCTAGGACCACTAAAGACGAGAAAGACCCTAAAGGCGTTCAGGGCGCTCGCAGTGGAGAAGACACAGTGTCGAATGTGGAAGAAAAGCTGATTGCAACTTCACTTCTCGTCGTCGTCATCGTCGTCGTCGTCGTCGTCATCATCAATCTGATTTTCTTACTAGAAGAATGTAAATAAACACCTTGTAATTTGGTTACTTCAATAAACGATACTAATTAATATCGTATTTATTTCGACACAACATTCGCACAGACAAACAACAGAAAACTAACATCGGCATCATCATCGCACCGGTATGTGTACGTCAGATGAACAGAATCAATACATCATTAATCTGTTCAAGTCACTAGAGTCTTTCTGTTGCGGCTCGTTGCTCAAACAATGACAATATCGCGATATATGCGCATCTAGCGGTAAGAGTATTCATTAATGACTTTATTTTATTTAGTAATTTACTGAAATAGACCGTACATTATAACACGAATGTACTCAGTCTATGAGCCACCATTGGTTTAGGTACCATCGCGTTCGTGGTGGGATGGGTGGGTGGGTGGATACGTGCGTGTAAAGAGGGGGAAGTGTATGGGTTAGGGTGGTGGGGTGCTGGGTATGAGTTTTGAGGTCGGTGGGGTGGGTATGGGTGGGGGAGTTGGGGATGGAGCCTACTGTATAACATTGTCTCGAACTCCGCGATCATTTGGGTAGCTCTTAAACTCCGCGATCATATTAGTAGCTAACATATCAAATTTGATTGAAATCTATGTCCTTCCACCAACCTCCACCCTGTCCCAAACCCACCATGGGCGCGGAGCGTAATGAAAATGTCGTCTTGCAGTCCCAGTCCACAATCACATGAGTAACTCACACAACACATTTTATTGAATGAGATATCAGGGCGGACAGACGGACGGGCCAGACAGACAGATGGACAACAAGACGGATATATGGGTGAACGGACAGCCGGACGGACGGGGACGATTGCAATATCTCTTCAGTTGTGGAGATAACAATCTTAACTTACTATCACTTTAGATAGCCGGGGTTAGTAACGTTCCTCTACACATGTATGGTTGCTCTATCTGGGTTTCCTAACAAGAGGGGGGATTATACTAGCAATATCACCGGGTCCTAAGGATTAACTGGAAGCAGACGTGGGATACGCTGACATTTCTTGAACAGATCTCCTAAATATCATGTGCTAAAATGCATTAATCATTTCACGACGAAGCCGGCAAAAACTGACTTCTGTAGTTGTCATGGGAAATGTTCATTTGCAGGCCAAGTGAATACTATTTTTGAAAAGTTGACGCTGGAATAACTGGCTCGGTAACCGAGCCAGTCATTCCAATGGTAAATTTTCAAAAGTGGTCTTCTCTTCGCCTACAAATTGACATTCAATAAGTAAATATTATAATTTTTTGAACAAATTTTGTTATTTAATGGTTAAACATGCATACAGAGAACACACATAAATGGCGTGTATATAATGTTAGTCCAGACTGCAGGGTAACATACAAGGCCACGTGGATCTACGATACATGGCATTTAAATGCCACACTAATGTTTGGTAACAACGATAATTGAAATCTAGTCAGACACCTGCGAAGAATGGACACTTACAATTAGGGCTGGGTATGGTGATTCGTTAAGTCATGTGACCTACATACCACTTGTCTTAGAGAACCACCATCTACTGTCCTCCAGCATTCACTTCCCGAGCAAACTGGCCTACACTAAGTGAGCAGCTATTTCACGTGAGAACGTCTTGGCGCCTCTAATGGTGGCCTATTAAGACAGGTGCGATTGCAGAAGTAACTGGATGCGGTCCCGGAAATACAGCGATTTATTTAAGCCATCAATAAGCGCATCCATTGTAAACAACACTTTTACATTTATAAAGTCAAAGTGCCCGAGGCAGTCTGCGCGTGACAAATGACGGCCATTATCTGGAAGCAAACAGAGAAATGCTAAAGGTAGTTGGGGATTATGCTTCATGCGATCTGATTAATCGCCTCCCACTCTCATCACGATGAGGAAAACAAAATAGAATTTTATTTCTTGCACGAATGGGCGAACGCGCCAACGGATGGTCATATGGACGGGCGGGCGGATGGATGGATAGACGGAAGCCTAGACATACGAACGGACGGACGGATGGATGGATGGACGGACGGACGGACGGTTGGACAGAGGGCGCAGGCATGGACGGATGGACGGACGGGCGGACACACGCACAGATGGACCCGACTGCAATACCGTATTCCGCTTATCTTACAGGGCGAGGACAATTATTATTAATGACGTAGGCACCTCCCATCGCCATTTTGCTGAGGTACCTATTTCTGTAAATGTCCGTTGACAGGTGCACAGTCTGCCCTGTTCTAAGTTAGACCATGTTAAAAACAGAAGGTTATGGTAATATGTTTTTTTTAAATCAATACTATTATGCACCCCGCCCCCACACTATCTATACAATTTGCAAGATTAGTTAAACGTAATTATCAAACGAACTAAAATAAGATTACCGACTAAACATATGTAATTTCCCGTGATAATATTTTATTCCGGGTCGCTGCAGTCTCAAAGCGTTCAGAGATTTGTTGGAATATTGTCAACCCTCAAGACGATTGTCATCTTTGAATATTTTATGAAGATAATTAACTGTTCTTTGCTCTGGAACGATTGCTTTCGTTGGTAAATGGTTGAATGATTCTACACCCCCTACAAGTTTCAATGTCCCTTATCATCTCGCTCGCTCCCTCACTATTTTCTCCCACGCCTTTCCAGCACATACGCAAGCACGCAGCCAGACATACATGCAAGCAGCACGCGCCCTCACGCTCACACGCGCGCGTACGCACCCACGCATGCACACACACACACACGCACGCACGCACGCGCGCACGCACTCACGCGCAGCCACACGCGTAACTATGCAGCATACCCGCACACATGCACACTGCTACCGCACCGAATGCACTCGCGGGCGCACAGACATATGCAGGCACATGCGTAAGTAGGTGTGCACATGTGCACACATACGCACGCACAGGCTCACGCACTCACACTTTCATACTGCTTAGTTATCCTGTACACCACGATAGTTCATCTGGCTGGTGAGATAACTTTCATACTGCTTAGTTATCCTGTACACCACGATAGTTCATCTGGCTGGTGAGATAACACACACGTGTACAGCTTTGTAGCTCTATCATACCTTATTACAATATCAGTTCTATTACAAACAGGTGACGTCAGCTCATATTCACAAGTCTTGGTGATAAACCGTCCCACGTGATCCGTTACAACACATTCAGTATATACAGTACATATTGCTAGATTAACCCTTTCACGACGAAGCCGGCCGAAACCGGCTTCTGTTGGAGTCTTGAGGAATGCCCATTTGCAGGCCAAGAGAAGACTATTTTTGAAAACTTACCACTGGAATGACTGTCTCGATAACTGAGCCAGTCATTCCAGTGGTAAATTTTCAAAAGTAGTCTTCTCTTGGCCTGCAAATGGGCATTCAATAAGTAAATATTTTAATTTTTTGAACAAATTCAGTCATTAAAGGGTTAAGTACAACATGATAAGACTGGCACCTAAATCTCAGACAATATCTTAGACAATCCTCTTTCATATAAGCCTAGTGCGTATATGCATATTACTATAGTGTGTGTAAGTCAATGACGGTGTGTGTCTCTGTTGATGTATGCGAGTTCATCTTCTGTGTTTATCCGTGGGTGTGACTTGTTCATTCCTTCATGCATGTGATGTGACTTTCCTATGCGTACTTCTAGGGGCATGTGTGTATGACCATTTCTGTCATGGAGAGTGCTATATATATCCCATGTCCTGGTGTGCATGTTGTGTATGTCTGTTTATGAATCATGCGGTCCATCTGGTGTTCTGGTGTGTGTTTTTGTGTACTGAAAGTCTCCCGTCCTCTGTACCATATCATCCCCTGTTTCCCTTAGGATACTCCATATCATGTGAAAAGATAAAACCTAGAAGCGGAGTTACAATTCTTTAATCTTTACAATTCTGTCGTCCTATTTATCCTAGAAATGGGGGAAACAACTTTTCTTACAATATTTACACAATACAGCTTTAAAGGAGAACGCCAGACCCATTATACTACTTGATACAAAATAAATCTACACGGTGTGACGTTTCCAAACGTATAATTGTAGCCTCTATACTCAAATTAGAGGTATGACTATTCTTTCTCGTAAAATTTGATAGCTTATCAAACTTTCTCTTCCTAACTGGAACGCATGGCGTTATAGTTTTAACAAGCTGGCGGAAATTTATCACGTCATAACACTTTTTCACAATTTTCCCAGTCCTTAAATACCGAAGTCCCAGAAACCGCTTATACATACTCATCTTCTGTTATCCATTAGGTAGCAGGCACTCATATGGTATTCTCTGATACTAGCTATAATACACGCCGGTGTGAGCGTCCAATAAAATCAACTGAACGAACGAACAATCAAACTTTATTACTCATGCATTCTTGATCATGCACTTATTCACTATTACTCATTCGTCCATTATTACTCATTCATCCATTATTACTCATTCGTCCATAATTACTCATTCATCCATTATTACTCATTCATCCATTATTACTCATTCGTCCATTATTACTCATTCGTCCATTATTACTCATTCATCCATTATTACTCATTGGTCCTTTATTACTCATTCGTCCTTTATTACTCATTCGTCCATTATTACTCATTCATCCATTATTACTCATTCGTCCATTATTACTCATTCGTCCATTATTACACATTCATCCATTATTACTCATTCATCCATTATTACTCATTCGTCCATTATTACTCATTTGTCCATTATTACTCATTCGTCCATTATTACTCATTCGTCCATTATTACTCATTCATCCATTATTACTCATTCGTCAATTATTACTCATTCATCCATTATTACTCATTCGTCCATTATTACTCATTCGTCCATTATTACTCATTCATCCATTATTACTCATTCGTCCATTATTACTCATTCTTCCATTATTACTCATTTGTCCATTATTACTCATTCGCCCATTATTACTCATTCGTCCATTATTACTCATTCATCCATTATTACTCATTCGTCCATTATTACTCATTCATCCATTATTACTCATTCATCCATTATTACTCATTCGTCCATTATTACTCATTCGTCCATTATTACCCATTGTTCCATTATTACTCATTCGCCCATTATTACTCATTCGCCCATTATTACTCATTCGTCCATTATTACTCATTCGTCCATTATTACTCATTCGTCCATTATTACTCATTCATCCATTATTACTCATTCATCCATTATTACTCATTCGTCCATTATTACTCATTCGTCCATTATTACTCATTTGTCCATTATTACTCATTCGCCCATTATTACTCATTCGCACATTATTACTCATTCGTACATTATTACTCATTCGTCCATTATTACTCATTCGTCCATTATTACTCATTCGTACATTATTACTCATTCGTCCATTATTACTCATTCATCCACTATTACTCATTCATCCATTATTACTCATTCGTCCATTATTACTCATTCGTCCATTATTACTCATTCGTCCATTATTACTCATTCGTCCATTATTACTCATTCATCCACTATTACTCATTCATCCATTATTACTCATTCGTCCATTATTACTCATTCGTCCATTATTACTCATTCGTCCACTATTACTCATTCATCCATTATTACTCATTTGTCCATTATTACTCATTCATCCATTATTACTCATTCATCCACTATTACTCATTCGTCCATTATTACTCATTCGTCCATTATTACTCATTCATCCACTATTACTCATTCATCCACTATTACTCATTCATCCACTATTACTCATTCGTCCATTATTACTCATTCGTCCATTATTACTCATTCGTCCATTATTACTCATTCATCCACTATTACTCATTCATCCATTATTACTCATTTGTCCATTATTACTCATTCATCCATTATTACTCATTCATCCACTATTACTCATTCGTCCATTATTACTCATTCGTCCATTATTACTCATTCATCCACTATTACTCATTCATCCACTATTACTCATTCATCCACTATTACTCATTCATCCACTATTACTCATTCGTCCATTATTACTCATTCGTCCATTATTACTCATTCATCCACTATTACTCATTCATCCACTATTACTCATTCGTCCATTCTTACTCATTCATCCACTATTACTCATTCATCCACTATTACTCATTCATCCACTATTACTCATTCGTCCATTATTACTCATTCATCCATTATTACTCATTCATCCACTATTACTCATTCGTCCATTATTACTCATTCGTCCATTATTACTCATTCATCCACTATTACTCATTCATCCATTATTACTCATTTGTCCATTATTACTCATTCATCCATTATTACTCATTCATCCATTATTACTCATTTGTACATTATTACTCATTCGTCCATTATTACTCATTCATCCACTATTACTCATTCATCCATTATTACTCATTTGTCCATTATTACTCATTCATCCATTATTACTCATTCATCCACTATTACTCATTTGTCCATTATTACTCATTCGTCCATTATTACTCATTCATCCATTATTACTCATTCATCCACTATTACTCATTCGTTCATTATTACTCATTCGTCCATTATTACTCATTCATCCACTATTACTCATTCATCCACTATTACTCATTCATCCACTATTACTCATTCATCCACTATTACTCATTCGTCCATTATTACTCATTCGTCCATTATTACTCATTCGTCCATTATTACTCATTCATCCACTATTACTCATTCATCCATTATTACTCATTTGTCCATTATTACTCATTCATCCATTATTACTCATTCATCCACTATTACTCATTCGTCCATTATTACTCATTCGTCCATTATTACTCATTCATCCACTATTACTCATTCATCCACTATTACTCATTCATCCACTATTACTCATTCATCCACTATTACTGATTCGTCCATTATTACTCATTCTTCCATTATTACTCATTCATCCACTATTACTCATTCATCCACTATTACTCATTCGTCCATTATTACTCATTCGTCCATTATTACTCATTCGTCCATTATTACTCATTCATCCACTATTACTCATTCATCCATTATTACTCATTCGTCCATTATTACTCATTCATCCACTATTACTCATTCGTCCATTATTACTCATTCGTCCACTATTACTCATTCATCCACTATTACTCATTCATCCACTATTACTCATTCGTCCATTATTACTCATTCGTCCATTATTACTCATTCATCCACTATTACTGATTCGTCCATTATTACTCATTCTTCCATTATTACTCATTCATCCACTATTACTCATTCATCCATTATTACTCATTTGTCCATTATTACTCATTCATCCATTATTACTCATTCATCCATTATTACTCATTTGTCCATTATTACTCATTCGTCCATTATTACTCATTCATCCACTATTACTCATTCATCCATTATTACTCATTTGTCCATTATTACTCATTCATCCACTATTACTCATTCATCCATTATTACTCATTCGTCAATTATTACTCATTCATCCATTATTACTCATTCGTCCATTATTACTCATTCGTCCATTATTACTCATTCATCCATTATTACTCATTCGTCCATTATTACTCATTCGTCCATTATTACTCATTCTTCCATTATTACTCATTTGTCCATTATTACTCATTCGCCCATTATTACTCATTCGTCCATTATTACTCATTCATCCATTATTACTCATTCGTCCATTATTACTCATTCATCCATTATTACTCATTCATCCATTATTACTCATTCGTCCATTATTACTCATTCGTCCATTATTACCCATTTGTCCATTATTACTCATTCGCCCATTATTACTCATTCGCCCATTATTACTCATTCGTCCATTATTACTCATTCGTCCATTATTACTCATTCGTCCATTATTACTCATTCATCCATTATTACTCATTCATCCATTATTACTCATTCGTCCATTATTACTCATTCGTCCATTATTACTCATTTGTCCATTATTACTCATTCGCCCATTATTACTCATTCGCACATTATTACTCATTCGTACATTATTACTCATTCGTCCATTATTACTCATTCGTCCATTATTACTCATTCGTACATTATTACTCATTCGTCCATTATTACTCATTCATCCACTATTACTCATTCATCCATTATTACTCATTCGTCCATTATTACTCATTCGTCCATTATTACTCATTCGTCCATTATTACTCATTCGTCCATTATTACTCATTCATCCACTATTACTCATTCATCCATTATTACTCATTCGTCCATTATTACTCATTCGTCCATTATTACTCATTCGTCCACTATTACTCATTCATCCATTATTACTCATTCATCCACTATTACTCATTCGTCCATTATTACTCATTCGTCCATTATTACTCATTCATCCACTATTACTCATTCATCCACTATTACTCATTCATCCACTATTACTCATTCGTCCATTATTACTCATTCGTCCATTATTACTCATTCGTCCATTATTACTCATTCATCCACTATTACTCATTCATCCATTATTACTCATTTGTCCATTATTACTCATTCATCCATTATTACTCATTCATCCACTATTACTCATTCGTCCATTATTACTCATTCGCCCATTATTACTCATTCGCCCATTATTACTCATTCGTCCATTATTACTCATTCGTCCATTATTACTCATTCGTCCATTATTACTCATTCATCCATTATTACTCATTCATCCATTATTACTCATTCGTCCATTATTACTCATTCGTCCATTATTACTCATTTGTCCATTATTACTCATTCGCCCATTATTACTCATTCGCACATTATTACTCATTCGTACATTATTACTCATTCGTCCATTATTACTCATTCGTCCATTATTACTCATTCGTACATTATTACTCATTCGTCCATTATTACTCATTCATCCACTATTACTCATTCATCCATTATTACTCATTCGTCCATTATTACTCATTCGTCCATTATTACTCATTCGTCCATTATTACTCATTCGTCCATTATTACTCATTCATCCACTATTACTCATTCATCCATTATTACTCATTCGTCCATTATTACTCATTCGTCCATTATTACTCATTCGTCCACTATTACTCATTCATCCATTATTACTCATTCATCCACTATTACTCATTCGTCCATTATTACTCATTCGTCCATTATTACTCATTCATCCACTATTACTCATTCATCCACTATTACTCATTCATCCACTATTACTCATTCGTCCATTATTACTCATTCGTCCATTATTACTCATTCGTCCATTATTACTCATTCATCCACTATTACTCATTCATCCATTATTACTCATTTGTCCATTATTACTCATTCATCCATTATTACTCATTCATCCACTATTACTCATTCGTCCATTATTACTCATTCGTCCATTATTACTCATTCATCCACTATTACTCATTCATCCACTATTACTCATTCATCCACTATTACTCATTCATCCACTATTACTCATTCGTCCATTATTACTCATTCGTCCATTATTACTCATTCATCCACTATTACTCATTCATCCACTATTACTCATTCGTCCATTATTACTCATTCATCCACTATTACTCATTCATCCACTATTACTCATTCATCCACTATTACTCATTCGTCCATTATTACTCATTCATCCATTATTACTCATTCATCCACTATTACTCATTCGTCCATTATTACTCATTCGTCCATTATTACTCATTCATCCACTATTACTCATTCATCCATTATTACTCATTTGTCCATTATTACTCATTCATCCATTATTACTCATTCATCCATTATTACTCATTTGTACATTATTACTCATTCGTCCATTATTACTCATTCATCCACTATTACTCATTCATCCATTATTACTCATTTGTCCATTATTACTCATTCATCCATTATTACTCATTCATCCACTATTACTCATTTGTCCATTATTACTCATTCGTCCATTATTACTCATTCATCCATTATTACTCATGCATCCACTATTACTCATTCGTCCATTATTACTCATTCGTCCATTATTACTCATTCATCCACTATTACTCATTCATCCACTATTACTCATTCATCCACTATTACTCATTCATCCACTATTACTCATTCGTCCATTATTACTCATTCGTCCATTATTACTCATTCGTCCATTATTACTCATTCATCCACTATTACTCATTCATCCATTATTACTCATTTGTCCATTATTACTCATTCATCCATTATTACTCATTCATCCACTATTACTCATTCGTCCATTATTACTCATTCGTCCATTATTACTCATTCATCCACTATTACTCATTCATCCACTATTACTCATTCATCCACTATTACTCATTCATCCACTATTACTCATTCGTCCATTATTACTCATTCGTCCATTATTACTCATTCATCCACTATTACTCATTCGTCCATTATTACTCATTCGTCCACTATTACTCATTCATCCACTATTACTCATTCATCCACTATTACTCATTCGTCCATTATTACTCATTCGTCCATTATTACTCATTCATCCACTATTACTGATTCGTCCATTATTACTCATTCGTCCATTATTACTCATTCATCCACTATTACTCATTCATCCATTATTACTCATTTGTCCATTATTACTCATTCATCCATTATTACTCATTCATCCATTATTACTCATTTGTCCATTATTACTCATTCGTCCATTATTACTCATTCATCCACTATTACTCATTCATCCATTATTACTCATTTGTCCATTATTACTCATTCATCCACTATTACTCATTCATCCATTATTACTCATTTGTCCATTATTACTCATTCATCCATTATTACTCATTCGTCCATTATTACTCATTCATCCATTATTACTCATTCATCCACTATTACTCATTCATCCATTATTACTCATTTGTCCATTATTACTCATTCATCCACTATTACTCATTCATCCATTATTACTCATTTGTCCATTATTACTCATTCGTCCATTATTACTCATTCATCCATTATTACTCATTCGTCCACTATTACTCATTCGTCCATTATTACTCATTCATCCACTATTACTCATTCATCCACTATTACTCATTCATCCACTATTACTCATTCGTCCATTATTACTCATTCGTCCATTATTACTCATTCATCCACTATTACTCATTCGTCCATTATTACTCATTCGTCCATTATTACTCATTCATCCACTATTACTCATTCATCCACTATTACTCATTCATCCACTATTACTCATTCATCCACTATTACTCATTCGTCCATTATTACTCATTCGTCCATTATTACTCATTCGTCCATTATTACTCATTCATCCACTATTACTCATTCATCCATTATTACTCATTTGTCCATTATTACTCATTCATCCATTATTACTCATTCATCCACTATTACTCATTCGTCCATTATTACTCATTCGTCCATTATTACTCATTCATCCACTATTACTCATTCATCCACTATTACTCATTCATCCACTATTACTCATTCATCCACTATTACTCATTCGTCCATTATTACTCATTCGTCCATTATTACTCATTCATCCACTATTACTCATTCGTCCATTATTACTCATTCGTCCACTATTACTCATTCATCCACTATTACTCATTCATCCACTATTACTCATTCGTCCATTATTACTCATTCGTCCATTATTACTCATTCATCCACTATTACTGATTCGTCCATTATTACTCATTCGTCCATTATTACTCATTCATCCACTATTACTCATTCATCCATTATTACTCATTTGTCCATTATTACTCATTCATCCATTATTACTCATTCATCCATTATTACTCATTTGTCCATTATTACTCATTCGTCCATTATTACTCATTCATCCACTATTACTCATTCATCCATTATTACTCATTTGTCCATTATTACTCATTCATCCACTATTACTCATTCATCCATTATTACTCATTTGTCCATTATTACTCATTCATCCATTATTACTCATTCGTCCATTATTACTCATTCATCCATTATTACTCATTCATCCACTATTACTCATTCATCCATTATTACTCATTTGTCCATTATTACTCATTCATCCACTATTACTCATTCATCCATTATTACTCATTTGTCCATTATTACTCATTCGTCCATTATTACTCATTCATCCATTATTACTCATTCGTCCACTATTACTCATTCGTCCATTATTACTCATTCATCCACTATTACTCATTCATCCACTATTACTCATTCATCCACTATTACTCATTCGTCCATTATTACTCATTCGTCCATTATTACTCATTCATCCACTATTACTCATTCGTCCATTATTACTCATTCGTCCATTATTACTCATTCATCCACTATTACTCATTCATCCATTATTACTCATTTGTCCATTATTACTCATTCATCCATTATTACTCATTCATCCATTATTACTCATTTGTCCATTATTACTCATTCGTCCATTATTACTCATTCATCCACTATTACTCATTCATCCATTATTACTCATTTGTCCATTATTACTCATTCATCCATTATTACTCATTCATCCACTATTACTCATTTGTCCATTATTACTCATTCGTCCATTATTACTCATTCATCCACTATTACTCATTCATCCATTATTACTCATTCATCCATTATTACTCATTCATCCACTATTACTCATTCGTCCATTATTACTCATTCGTCCATTATTACTCATTCATCCACTATTACTCATTCATCCACTATTACTCATTCATCCACTATTACTCATTCATCCACTATTACTCATTCGTCCATTATTACTCATTCGTCCATTATTACTCATTCGTCCATTATTACTCATTCATCCACTATTACTCATGCATCCATTATTACTCATTTGTCCATTATTACTCATTCATCCATTATTACTCATTCATCCACTATTACTCATTCGTCCATTATTACTCATTCGTCCATTATTACTCATTCGTCCATTATTACTCATTCATCCACTATTACTCATTCATCCATTATTACTCATTTGTCCATTATTACTCATTCATCCATTATTACTCATTCATCCACTATTACTCATTCGTCCATTATTACTCATTCGTCCATTATTACTCATTCATCCACTATTACTCATTCATCCACTATTACTCATTCATCCACTATTACTCATTCATCCACTATTACTCATTCGTCCATTATTACTCATTCGTCCATTATTACTCATTCATCCACTATTACTCATTCATCCACTATTACTCATTCGTCCATTATTACTCATTCATCCACTATTACTCACTCATCCACTATTACTCATTCATCCACTATTACTCATTCGTCCATTATTACTCATTCATCCATTATTACTCATTCATCCACTATTACTCATTCGTCCATTATTACTCATTCGTCCATTATTACTCATTCATCCACTATTACTCATTCATCCATTATTACTCATTTGTCCATTATTACTCATTCATCCATTATTACTCATTCGTCTATTATTACTCATTTGTACATTATTACTCATTCGTCCATTATTACTCATTCATCCACTATTACTCATTCATCCATTATTACTCATTTGTCCATTATTACTCATTCATCCATTATTACTCATTCATCCACTATTACTCATTTGTCCATTATTACTCATTCGTCCATTATTACTCATTCATCCATTATTACTCATTCATCCACTATTACTCATTCGTCCATTATTACTCATTCGTCCATTATTACTCATTCATCCACTATTACTCATTCATCCACTATTACTCATTCATCCACTATTACTCATTCATCCACTATTACTCATTCGTCCATTATTACTCATTCGTCCATTATTACTCATTCGTCCATTATTACTCATTCATCCACTATTACTCATTCATCCATTATTACTCATTTGTCCATTATTACTCATTCATCCATTATTACTCATTCATCCACTATTACTCATTCGTCCATTATTACTCATTCGTCCATTATTACTCATTCATCCACTATTACTCATTCATCCACTATTACTCATTCGTCCATTATTACTCATTCATCCACTATTACTCATTCGTCCATTATTACTCATTCGTCCATTATTACTCATTCATCCACTATTACTCATTCATCCATTATTACTCATTTGTCCATTATTACTCATTCGTCCATTATTACTCATTCATCCACTATTACTCATTCGTCCATTATTACTCATTCGTCCATTATTACTCATTCATCCACTATTACTGATTCGTCCATTATTACTCATTCGTCCATTATTACTCATTCATCCACTATTACTCATTCATCCATTATTACTCATTTGTCCATTATTACTCATTCATCCATTATTACTCATTTGTCCATTATTACTCATTCATCCATTATTACTCATTCGTCCATTATTACTCATTCATCCATTATTACTCATTCATCCACTATTACTCATTCATCCATTATTACTCATTTGTCCATTATTACTCATTCATCCACTATTACTCATTCATCCATTATTACTCATTTGTCCATTATTACTCATTCGTCCATTATTACTCATTCATCCATTATTACTCATTCGTCCACTATTACTCATTCGTCCATTATTACTCATTCATCCACTATTACTCATTCATCCACTATTACTCATTCATCCACTATTACTCATTCGTCCATTATTACTCATTCGTCCATTATTACTCATTCATCCACTATTACTCATTCGTCCATTATTACTCATTCGTCCATTATTACTCATTCATCCACTATTACTCATTCATCCATTATTACTCATTTGTCCATTATTACTCATTCATCCATTATTACTCATTCATCCATTATTACTCATTTGTCCATTATTACTCATTCGTCCATTATTACTCATTCATCCACTATTACTCATTCATCCATTATTACTCATTTGTCCATTATTACTCATTCATCCATTATTACTCATTCATCCACTATTACTCATTTGTCCATTATTACTCATTCGTCCATTATTACTCATTCATCCACTATTACTCATTCATCCATTATTACTCATTCATCCATTATTACTCATTCATCCACTATTACTCATTCGTCCATTATTACTCATTCGTCCATTATTACTCATTCATCCACTATTACTCATTCATCCACTATTACTCATTCATCCACTATTACTCATTCATCCACTATTACTCATTCGTCCATTATTACTCATTCGTCCATTATTACTCATTCGTCCATTATTACTCATTCATCCACTATTACTCATGCATCCATTATTACTCATTTGTCCATTATTACTCATTCATCCATTATTACTCATTCATCCACTATTACTCATTCGTCCATTATTACTCATTCGTCCATTATTACTCATTCATCCACTATTACTCATTCATCCACTATTACTCATTCATCCACTATTACTCATTCATCCACTATTACTCATTCATCCACTATTACTCATTCGTCCATTATTACTCATTCGTCCATTATTACTCATTCGTCCATTATTACTCATTCATCCACTATTACTCATGCATCCATTATTACTCATTTGTCCATTATTACTCATTCATCCATTATTACTCATTCATCCACTATTACTCATTCGTCCATTATTACTCATTCGTCCATTATTACTCATTCATCCACTATTACTCATTCATCCATTATTACTCATTTGTCCATTATTACTCATTCATCCATTATTACTCATTCATCCATTATTACTCATTTGTCCATTATTACTCGTTCGTCCATTATTACTCATTCATCCACTATTACTCATTCATCCATTATTACTCATTTGTCCATTATTACTCATTCATCCACTATTACTCATTCATCCATTATTACTCATTTGTCCATTATTACTCATTCATCCATTATTACTCATTCGTCCATTATTACTCATTCATCCATTATTACTCATTCATCCACTATTACTCATTCATCCATTATTACTCATTTGTCCATTATTACTCATTCATCCACTATTACTCATTCATCCATTATTACTCATTTGTCCATTATTACTCATTCGTCCATTATTACTCATTCATCCATTATTACTCATTCGTCCACTATTACTCATTCGTCCATTATTACTCATTCATCCACTATTACTCATTCATCCATTATTACTCATTCATCCATTATTACTCATTCATCCATTATTACTCATTCATCCATTATTACTCATTCATCCATTATTACTCATTCATCCATTATTACTCATTCATCCATTATTACTCATTCATCCATTATTACTCATTCATCCATTATTACTCATTCGTCCATTATTACTCATTCGTCCATTATAACTCATTCGTCCATTATTACTCATTCATCCATTATTACTCATTCATCCATTATTACTCATTCATCCATTATTACTCATTCGTCCATTATTACTCATTCGTCCATTATTACTCATTCATCCATTATTACTCATTCATCCATTATTACTCATTCGTCCATTATTACTCATTCATCCATTGTTACTCATTCATCCATTATTACTCATTCATCCATTATTACTCATTCATCCACTATTACTCATTCATCCATTATTACTCATTCATCCATTATTACTCATTCATCCATTATTACTCATTCATCAATTATTACTCATTCATATTTTTAGTATTCATTAATAGTTTATTACTCAGAGCAGCAACTAAAGACAGGCCATAAGCTGGTGCACATGGAGGCAAAACAGGCCACATACCGGGGCTTAGGCTTCGTAATCGGACCAAGGATCTTGGATCATGTCATTAGTTTTTGATACGTCACTGATCGCCTTGCATAGAAAAAGTTGATGGACAACGGAAGGACGACGGACATAAGACGGGTGGTCGCCATAACATAAGCTCACATGGCCTTTCAGGTCTGGTAAGCTAATAAAGAAATACACAAACGCAAAGAAGTTAGAGTGAATCAATTTAATTATCAGACGCTTTGAGAATAATAATTGATCAAACAAATATTGTAAAATCAATATGGATTAATAAATCTTTATATCTTTAACAAATCGCTATATATATCCATCAATTTACAAATATGTGATGAGTCATCATCCAATAAATCCAAGCATTAACATCCACAACAGTACACAAAAACTGTCCATATTAACCACGTTACTATTATATGAAGTCATTCATGGTTGGTTTTTGGGCAGTCCAAAACCTTTACAAAATTGGTTAAACTGCACAAAACCTAAGGTGAACATAGTTGTATTAATGTTATAAACGAAATCACAGATCGAGAGAGTTGATACTTACCACCCTGATACTCTATATTTCTCAAATATCGACCTAGCTTCAATAAGACTCAGAATAAAAAGGAAACCGCCCCCACTGGGCAGGTTACTCAACTAACAGTCTGGCGGATGCGCCGCCCAAACTCGCGCATGCGCTGGGATGTCTCTTTCTATTCCAAATTAATGGCTGACAAATTGCAACATAAAATGACGAAAGACCGAGCCTCTGTGGGGCAGAGAAGTCGGGAACATATAGGGTAGTAAGTATCATCTCTCTCGTGAAAAAAGAAATCCTTGATTTCGTTTATTTCACATCAAGAGTATACTTACCACCCTGATACTCTATGATATAGCCATACTTCATAAGTGAATTCGGCGTGAGGGAGGCGAGGTCAGAATACAGGCTCATCCCTAGAAGAGCAAGCTCTTTTTGCTTTCGGAGCACAAACATCTGAAACACAACCAGGAGATGACTTGGACATCGCCTAACACGACCGTTGAGAGTAATGACAGTTTAACATGCGCTCCCACACGCCCCCTCCCCTCTTTTGTGAAAAAAGAGAAGCGCTGACCTCAATGTACTAGACGCTCTCTATGTACTCGAGCTAACGTACTATAGGACATCGCACTAAAGCTCCATTTCGTATACTCTCTGATGGAACCACATAAAAAACACAAACCACCACCATATTAGTAATAAAAACGTGACAAAAGATAACCATCGCCAAATATAGGACTGACATATTTTGACGTGATTTCCTCTTCACCGCTGGCGATGAAAAGTACAGCACGGAACACCGGCAAAATCCCCCACCTAAAAGCACTGTGTGTGAGACTTAGGCCGTATGAGCAATATTTACAAATATTTGCAGACTCACAGTGCCATTGTGCTACTGACATAATATCATCCACCGGCACTCCGTTAAACAGAGCCATGGAAGTCACTACGGCACGGACACTGTGATCCTTGGCCATGCCAACTTGTTTGCCCATGGCGGCTTTGTGGCAGTGCTGAATGCATTACACAATCCACCTAGAAATTGTGTCTTTTGAAGCTCTCCTGTGGGGTTCAATGTAAGATAGCCATAAAGCACTAGGGTCATCCGCCATTGTTCTGTACGTTGTTTATATCGTGTTAACACATGGACAGAACACCAAGCCTTTAAATTAGAATAACACGTAGTCAAAGCGGGCAAAACTATAGGCTGATCAGGATATTTCAAAGATTGATTCTTGACCATAAAGTTAACTCTATGTAGAAGCCTGAGGCCTTCCCCTGTAACCACAAAACGGTCTGGCTCCACTTACTTTGACTTTTTCGTCTAGCCGAAGCTGCAGCAATCAGAAAAAATACTGTTTAAGCGTCAACATTTTCATGGAAATGGAGCTTAGTGGTTCAAAGGATTTATCCGCTAGTACTTGAAGTAATAACGATAAACTCCAAGACGGAATCACTGCTGGATTCCTAGGTCTTAGATTACCCATGCCTTTGATTAAAGTATTAAGATTACATACTTCATCACTTCCCCTATTAGCCAAGCAAGGGAAAACTGACATTGAAGCTGACTTATAGCCAGCAATAGAGTTAGGCTTGAGGCTATATGCATAAAAAAGGCGACAGAGGAAATCGGCTACTACCTGAATAGATGCATCCACTGGATTAATACATCTTTTTGAGCACCATTCAGCAAATCTCGATTTTATAATTATATGATCTGGTTCTTGCCATAAACATGGCTGCTTGCTCAGAAAAGCCCTCCTTAACTGCTGATTCCTTGACAACATCCACGCAGTCAATTGGAACATTGACGGGTTGTTGTGCAAGGCCTTGCCCTGAAAGATTATGTCGTCCATCAGAGGCAGAGGAACAGGACTGCAGACCAGAAAGTCCAGCAGATCCGTATGCCATGATCGGCTTGGCCAATTTGGGGCGATCAGAAGCACTTGGCATTCCTGCTGCCTGATTTTCTGGAGAACATTTGGAATCAGGATTGCTGGCGGGAATGCGTATGCATACATTCCCTCCCAGCTGATAGCTAGCGCCTCTATTGCGAAAGTGCTCGGATCTGGATCAGTGAGATGTACGTCGCCATCTTCGCATTCTTGCTCATTGCGAATAAATCTATGTTGGGCTTGCCCAAGTGGTTGAACAGACGGTCCGGCACACATTGATTTAGTTGTCATTCCATACAACGAATGCTCATTCTTCGGCTCAATGAGTCCACTAATAGATTTAGCCTTCCCGGAATATGAGCTGCTTTCAGGGAAATCCCATGATCTAGGCACCAGCAAAGCAGTTTCCATGTTATCATACAGAGACTGGGCGACTTCGTTCAGCCCTGGCAGTTTATATGTCACTACTGTTGTATTGTCTGATCGAACCAGAACAATCTTGCCCATGACCTTCTCTAGGAAGTGTTTCATGGCTAAGACTACTGCTCGCATTTCTAGCAGAGTGATATGTTCTTGTAACTGATCCAGATTACAAAGCCCTGATACTTTATCTTCTTTCAGGCAAGCTGCCCGTCCCGCTGTGTACATCGTTAATTGAGGGAGGTGAGGTGACAACGTCATCCCCGCCAGGAGATTTTCTCTTTCCATCCACCATTGAAGGTGGTGAATAAGGTTCCAACACTGACACGCTTGAGTCCAGGGATCTCACACTCTGGGTCCACTGTGTCATGAGAAATAAATGGCTAGACCCCGCCGTAAGGCCGCCTGTGGAATGACTGGTTCCAGAGAAACCATCATCTCTAGCATTCTCAAGTAGACTCGTGCCTGGCCATAACGACCGTTGCACACTGACTGTATGACTGAGATGAGTACTTTTATTCTCTCCTGGGATGGGTAAACATACGCTATCTCTAGATCGAAGAACATGCCCAGGTAAACACACTTCCGGGATGGAGTAAGCTCTGATTTTTGAAAGTTGATTATTCAGTCTAGATCTATTAGACTTTTCAAAACTATCTCCAGATTTGCTGATAGACTTTCTTGATTGTGTGCTTTTAATAGGCAGTCGTCTATGTACGCGTGGACTGCTATGTGTCTCCTGCGGAGATATGACACCATAGCTAGGACCACTCAGGTGAAGACGCGAGGAGCTGTCAAAATACCAAATGGGAGAACACTGAATTCCCATTGGCGGCCCTGAAATGCAAATCTCAGGAACCGACGAAAGCTCTTCGCAATTGGAATGTGAAAATAAGCATCCTTTCGGTCCACATTCCTTTCCTCAATCCTGATAACACCGTTCTTACAGTTTCCATTTTGAAACTTGCTGTGAGGATAAACCTGTTGAGAGGTTTGAGGTTGAGAATTGGTCTCCACCCTCCAGTGCTTTTTGTCACTAAGAACACGGTTGAATAACACCCCAGACAGTATTGTGCGGGTTGAATTGCTTGTTTTTGTATGCGGGATTGAGTTTCTTACTCTATGCATAACCGCTGATCTGGATCTCGTGGATTTTGAGTCCAGATCGGAACCAGAGACAGGCACGATGGCTGACTTGATATTAGGGCTGCAACGATTCACCGATATATCGCGATACACATGCTCACGATACACATATCGTATCATGACCTGTCGTATCGATACAGGAAAATATGTCATTCATGCGTTAACATTATCAGGTAAGCTATAGTTAAAATTATGCACAAGTGCACTATTTTCACTAAATTTCATCTGCATATGTTAATTATTTGTTTATCTGCAGTGAGAGACGGAGTGGCATAAATGGACAGATTCAGGTGAGGCTTAGTTACCAGTGTATCATGGTACATGTGGTTATCACGGCAAAACGCATCATTACAGCCCTACTTGATACTCAGTCGGAATGGTAACTGACTGAAAGCCATCACAAGACTAAGCGGTCCTAAGTAACCCGCTCCCACTCTTGCATGTGGAAGGTCAGACGACCTCCCACAGGTCCAGCTAAGGATTGAGGTGGACCCGAGAAGTGCAAGAGCTGTATTGTCTCTGGTGGATGTCCCAGCAGCACTGGTGTGATCAATGTGGGTGCTGACCCATCAGGCTCGACTACCACGACCAGAAACCCGCGCTCCTCTGCATATCCATGATATGCTCTGCATACGGGAGAGATGACATAGTGCTCGTCAACCGCAGGCACTGGTCCCGCTGGGAAGCCGGTGGATCCACCCATACTTCCGGTTTGACGCCTACCAGCCATTGGCAGACATCCAGCAGTCCTCCTCTGTGGCCACCTGTGAATGTTCGATGAGCCTTGGGCCCTCGTCGCCCTCAACAACATTTACACATGGGGTAACAGCTGGAGCTGGAGATACTCCTGGATAGCCAGGGAAGCCATACGGATCCACAAGGGCTGGCATGGCTTGCGCGGTGGCTACTCCAGGAATCAGATCTACAGCATCGTGGGGGATAAATGCATGAAGTCATAGTCCGGACCTTCCATAGCACAACTCTTGGCAAGCCGAGGGATATGGTATGGCCGACCACTGGCTTCGAGCCGGCCTAGCTGTTGAGCCATGAAACCTACTCCCGAAGAAGTAGCCCCACAGAAAAGGTCACCCATGCCCCCCGGGGCAGATGGATTTCCATTTCCGTGGCCATCGGCTCATCGGCAGGCCACAACCGTGTCCTCTTCTTCGTGCCCAGAAAGATTAGCTGCCAAGCTTGGAAAGGGATCAAACTCAGCCTGGGCAGGAGGGGTATCATGTGAGGCGTGATAAGCGAATGCCCGGGGCCATGGCCTTCACTCCATCAAATGTCATACAGAAAGGCCCTCGGGGAGCAAATAGCTAACATCGACGTCAGCTCCGATCCAAACGAAGCCCTAACCAAAATACTGATATCTATGGAATCATCAGCACCATAGGTGTTCTAAAAACAACAGAACTAGATATACTGATGACCCTCTCGTAGTAAAACTGTCAGCAGAACAGAAGCATTACGTTTGTGCATCTAAAGTGGCCAAAGTGAAGATTGCACCAAACTACGCCAGGAACGCAATAACATTCTGTGCCACATTAGCAAACGCTTAAACGATCTTGCTATACAACAAGCAGACGCCATAGCAGATGAAATCACCGCCACGGATGATTGTCACAAAATGTTTCAGTCAGCCCGAGCCATGAGAGTTGCTGCCTACACACCACCACTAACTGTACACAACTCTGAAGGACACTTTATCGGGACTGACCAGGGCAAAGCCGAGGCTATTCGAGAATGGTTCAAGGAACAGTTCACTGACCACGATCATCAGCCCTTGCACCCATTCTCAGGAGACCCGAGGCCAATACTAACACCAATTAATACAGCAGAGGTTGAGAAGGCACTTAAAGCCCTGAAAAATGGACGTGCATCTGGACCTGATGGCATGAGCAATGAACTTTTCAAGTATGCAAGTGACATTATCTCAAAACCGATCACGCACATAATCAATTTAGCTTTTATGCACCACCTTCCCATCGACGCAGTAGGCCAAGGCATCCTTATCGCGCTATCCAAGCCCAAGAAGCCACCTGGCCCTCAGCCAATCTGCGGCCCATTGTGCTCCTTAAGAGCATATGGAAAATCCTATCCAATGTTACTCTATGCCGCATCCGAGACAAGATCGACGACTTCACTGGATCATGTCAAAGTGGCTTCAAACGTGGACGCAGCTGCACAGACATTGTATGGGTTCAACGCATGCATGTGTCGGTAGTCATGTCCAAACACTGGGATTTCCAGAAAATGGGCATTGACATGTCACGAGCATTCGACACAATTAAACGCTCAACGATCCTAGATGTACTATGCCAGGCCAGTTGTAATGAAGATGAGCTATGACTAGTGAGACTACTGCTTGCAGACACCGATCTGGGAGTACGAGTCAAGTCAATAAAGTCTGTATCGGCTCCCCACAGGGGGATGGTCTATCCCCTGTGCTCTTCACCTGTTACCTGGCTGCTGCATTGAAATCCGTGCGGGAAAACGCCACAAGACCAATCCCCCCCCCCCCCCCGCTGTCAATACTGGGCATGCCGATAGAGATGGAATATCCCGACGATGTGGAATTTATGGATGAGGAAATAAACCGCTTGACGAACTTCTCCCAATAGCTGCAAGCAAACTAAAAATTGAGAATCTCTTTATGAATGAATCCAAAACAGAGTTCAACCACATATACCTATCTACAAAGCATGAAACTAAAGAAAATGACGGTCCACTCCGTGGCGGCGAACCATGGAGGAAACGTAACATCCTGGGCTCACTGCTTTGCAGTACTGCTGACATTGCTGCACGCTGCATCATGGGGAACGTAGCTTTCCAGTCCTTCTGGAAGCTATGGATTCGTAGATCAAAGATACCCTTGGTAAAAAGACTACGTTTATACAATGCAACCTGCGTATCCTTGATGATTTATAACTGTAGCAGCTTGGCAGCAACAAAAACATCTCTAGACAACCTTGATGCCTGCCACCGCAAACACCTATGCACCATCACTGGACACCGATGGCCAGAGAGCATACTTTCCAATGATGCGCTATTCAAGATGTGTAATATGCCACCGCTGTCTGTAAAAGTCGCCCAGCTAAGATGGTCCATGTTTGGCCATGTGCTAAGGATGCCAGAAGACACACCAGCGCAGAGAGCCTTGGAATTCACCCTACTCGGAGCCAGGAAATACAGAGCCAGGAGAGTACATCATTGCAAAAATCTGCTAAGCGTGCTACGAGGTGACCTCAGGAAAGCAGGATTAGGTACAGTCAACTCAAGAATGCACCTGAGGAAGCTAAGGATTTTGACTGAGGACAAGACACAGTGGGCAAAAGCGAAGGACTGATTGCAGCTGTAGGATGTTTCTACTACTACAGCCGCAGAATACAGTAATTATACATACATTCGTAAAGATTTTACAGACAGCGAACAGCAGGCGTAGAGATGAATAGACACATGGTCAGCAAAATAGATGGGCGGACAGATTGATTGACCCACAAAATAATAATGACCTACAATAATGTAAATTTCCCTACTACCATATCCAAACTTCCCATGAAGTTTCGTCATGATACTCCAAGGCAAAGAAGTTATCGAACAAAAACACACAATTTGTACAATCGGACAGAAAGACAGATGGATGTATGGGTGCACAGATGAATGGACTAACCCACAAAATAATGGCCATTTGCCTACTACCGTAGTCAACCTTCCCATGACGTTTCATCATGATACTCCATGGAAAAGTATAGTTATCAAAGGAAAACACAAAATTTGCACGGATGGACAGTGACAGATGGATGTAGGGACAGCAAGACGGACAGACTCTAACGTGCCTTTTCCTTCTACAATAGCCAACCTTCTAAAGAAGTTTCGTCGATTACACAAAGCCAATATAAAGTTATTGAATGAAAACACAATTTAACAAAACGGACAAACAAAAAGACAGATGAAGTAGGGACGGACCGGCAAGTTGACAAGCATTTCCCAACTGGCGTATGTAGCCGTGTTTCCCATGAAGTTTTGTCATGATACTCAAAGACAATGTAAAGGTATCACATGAAAACACAAAATTTGCAGATGGACAGAACGACATGGATGGCCGGACGGATTCACAAAATAATGTGCATTTCCCTTCTACTATAGCCAACCTTCCCATGAAGTTTCATCACAATAGTCCAAGCAAAAGTAGTTATCTAGTGAAAACCTGTGGGTGGACGGAGGGACAGAAGGGAAAACATTATCCCCCTTTTTCAGGATGTTAATGAGAAGTAGCATTTTAAAAGATTTCCTGGCAATTTTGGGAAAATCCAAGGTCGATGCCAGAAAAATTGACCGATCAAATTTCTGTATACGATTTCTGAAGCCTACCATATTGCTAGGATCCTTCCAACCAAATTTGGCTGAACTCTGACAAGCGGTTAATGAGGAGTATCATTTTAAAGAATTTCCTGCCAATTTTTTGGAAAATCCAAGATGGCCACCAGAAAAAACAAGATTACCTATATCATTCTATCTAACATGAATAATTTTGCTAAAGTTTAGTTAAAACAATATATATATATATATATATATATATATATATATATATATATATATATATATATATATATATATATATGTATATATATATATATATATATATATATATATATATATATATATATATATATATATGCTAAACAAATAACTTTAAACCTTTCAACTTAAAACACAAAGATAAGCCGCTGAATATTTTGACAAGAAATCTGCAGAATTAAATGTCTTGCCTGTCTCTTTGTCACAGTGACCTTGCCATCTAACCTCAATGGCACCACAGATCCAAGCGTAGTTCAAATAGTATTACTCAATTCTGAAATTTAAGCTGATAAATTTTGTATCAAGTTCACAGTGACCGTGATCTTTGATCTTGTGACCTCATTATCACCAGGCTACATTCTAACACTATAGGTTACCATGTATTCAGATTTAGTTTCGATCAGATTAATGATTACTGAATATATGCCGAAAAGTGTTGCTAAACACAAATGTTTAATGTTGTAAAAACACTTTTGAATCTGGGTCACAGTTACCGTGACCTTTGACCTTGTGACCTCCTTGACTTTATGCTGCTTCCTAACACTATAGGTTACCATGTACCTAAGTTCAGTTCCAATCAGATGAACCAATACTGAAATATAAGCACAGAAGTTTTGCTAAATGCAGAACCTTAATGTTGACGGCACCGTCATCATTGGAAAAGTGATACATGTCTCGCTTTCTGCTTTGCAGACGCGCCAAAAATCATTATATAGGAAACTGTTTTTGCTTTTGGTACTATAAGCTTCCAGTCAAATAAGTTGCAAAATATAAGAACTCTTATAAACATCTTAATGAATTTGTTGTATCTGATATGTAGATGTAATGTATAACACGTTTTCATATTTTGGATACGTTTGAACAATTAGCGTCCAATATATGATGAGTCATCATCCATGAAATCCAAGCTTTAATATATACAACAGTCAGACTAAACTGAGTCCTCCAAATCATGACATCATAAGCTAGACTAAATAAGGTAAAGCTGTTGAATGAATTTTTCAAAAATCATCATTGTAATTTGCATTAGGATTATATCTTGTTCAGGGCATACGACAGCTTAGTCAGTTACATGAACAAGAGCTATCAGAAGATATCAAATATCAAGCGACTTTATATTGTCGCATGACCCCGCATGGGCTGGAATAAACATTCAGTGAAAAAATAACAATGTTAAATTATAGAACTAGAATGCTCAGCATATCCCTACTCATTCATGTTCAGTGGCATCACAAGAACATCAGGGGCCCGTTGCAAAAAATATTCTGGGGCCCATCTGGGATGTCTAGGATGTATCCCTACCTCTTAATCGTAGGTGTATCAGTGGGGGTGAGTGGAGTTATTTCATACAGAAAATTTAACCATTTCCTGATAACATAATGTAATTTAATTTGGCTATAGAATTACGCAATAAACTGGTATGTAATGTCTCCATTACCAATACTATCAATTCAACACCAAGCACACAAGCACAAACCTCATATTTAATTACAATCACAGGTGAGTGAGGTTACAGGCATTTAACGCAGGTCGATGTGGTACAGCTATAGACAGGAGCCAACTCGTCAACCGCCCCAAAAACAAGAGATTTGTCACCTAAAAATATGACTCAGGCTTGTTTGTTGACTCCCAAAAATCAGAAACAAAAATTCAGACTTTACTATTTTTATAGATTTAATAGTATGCGCATGTATATTATTGGACAAGCCTTGATAATTTTCAGCCTAAATTGGACGATCTCAATCCTTTTATCACAAAATGTCCACGTCTGCCTGAAATTATCAAAACCTGGTAGGTTCTATGCAGTCTTTTTTCTGGAGTGCCAATCTCCATGACTGGTTTAACCCGAAATGCCCATTTGCAGGCCAAGAGAAGACTTTTTTTAATTTTACAACTGGAATGAGTGGCTCGGTTATTGAGCCAGACATTCTAGTTGTAAAATTTAAAAAATAGTCTTCTCTTGGCCTGCAAATGGACATTGCCTTTAGAGCGAAATCGAATGTCTACCAAATAAATTTCCCTATTAGCGGGTTTTAAAACTTTGATGCTCGTGCTTTTTTGTTAGCAAATGCATCTATTAAACTGTCTATATTTAGCTTTCTCGCTTCCTCATTTTCAATAGAGATTAAAGCTAATCCATCCAACCTGTCCTTACTAATGGTGGAACGTAAGTATGTTTTAATTAGCTTTAGTTCTGAGAATGATCGCTCTGCACTCGCTACAGTTACTGGAAGTGTAATAAACAGAGCGAGCGCAGTTCCTAATTCAGGCACAGATGGTAGGATTCTTGCGGTTATCATGAGCTTTAAAACATCCATAACAGTTTCCTGTTGGGAAAGCTCATCCCTAAACTCTCGCCTAAATGACTGAACTTCAGACACGAGATCCTCACTTAGCGCACTGCCATACTTATGTATTACTGCTGTAGCCGCCTTTTCTAATTCTTGGTCAGTCATTGTACACATATCCTTTGGAAATAGAAAGGAAAACAGATCACACACAAGTTTCTGTCCTTCAAAGCGTCAATTCAATTGTCCCAACGCTGTGTCAATGACTGAGTAAAATGTGTGCACCTTAAAAGCTTTCTCTGGATCATGAAGTCTTTCATCCTCTGCTAATTCATCAAAGAATCTTTGTTTGCGACGCTGTCTATGTATAGTAAATGTGGGATTTATCTTCCACTCTGAGGCAAGAGCAGTGGCACTCAAAATGATACTGTCCCAGGAACTGCGAAGAAAATGTAATTCCTCAGATGCCATCGATAACAGCCTGGTGGCATGTGATAAATCCGTTTGGATAGACTGTAGATCAAGAGAAGCCTTGTGTATACAGGTTAGCAGTCTTTCCCAGAAGACAATGAAAACAATGAATTCAAATGTCTCCATCTGTTTCCTGATACCCATCGCATCTATCTTCTCCTTACCGTTTTTACTTTCAAGGCAATTCTTGTGAGAACCTTTAGAATGTCAACATACCTATTTTGTACTGCTCTTATAGCATCAATTCTCGATGTCCATCTTGTTGGGCATAATTTCTTCAATTTCAAGCTATTGGCCTTTTCCGCTGTAAAAGCCAATTCGGCCCATCTGTTTAAGTTCGATCCAAAAAACGAAAATATTTCTCTAACAGTTCCGAAAAATGTTATGCAATTAACATTGCATTCGACAGCATCATTAATAATGAGATTTAGGTTATGAGACGCACAATGGATGTAAGGCACAGGCACATTATGAACAATATCTTGAACCATTTTCTGCATACCGCCTTTAATGCCACTCATTACACTTGCTCCATCATATCCTTGACCCGTATTCGCTGCAGATCTAGGCCTTGATTAATTAACCAATTAGAAACTGCATCTGTTAAACCAAATGCTGTAGAATCTGTGATTGTAAGGAATCCTAAAAACGTCTCATTAACGCTGAGACTTTTATTTTCATTGTCAATATGTAACCATCTGATAACAACCGAGACTTTATCCTCTCGCGTAATATCACTAGTTGTGTCGACAATTATTCAATAGAAAGGAGCTGTCTTAATTTGGGAAACCAGTTTTCTTCTAAGATGAGTGGATATTGACATGATGATTTCATTTTGGATTGTAGCACTTAAATATTTAGTAGCTTTCCATGGCATTTCTAACACCTGTTGTAACAGTGGATCAAATTTAGCTTGCATAGCAACTAATGCTAAAAGGTTCCCACCTTCGCAGTGACCATCACGGACGTACTCACGATGTCCTCTAAACGCTAGACAAAGAACAGAGAGAGTCAAGATAATATTTATGATTCGGCACAATATCTGTCTCCAAAAGTTGCATTCGTTTTTTAACTGTTTTTCAGCTTCTCTATCTAGCCGCTTGCCTGCCTTCCACCGTTGGTATACTGCCATTGCTGATAGATGAACATCACTCTTCTCGTGTCTTTTAACCTTTAAGGCAAAGCTTTTATTGGAGCAACTAATACCGTTTATCCATTGCCATTGTAACGTAGAGCTTCTCCTATCAGCCAACAACCAACACGTTTCACAATAAGGCTTATTCAGAGATGGTGAATAGCATAACCATTCACGAGTAATCTTCAAATTACCAGTTGAATAAAAGTAATAATGTTTCTCACACAAAATGTTTGCGTCATCGTTTCCAAGCTCCCATTTTTGACGACAAGGACCATGAGCAAGGATGCATTCTATTACGTTTGCATCAGTTATAATGTCTGGAAATTTACCACGATCTGTAGGATACTGGCAAGTCGTGTCAAATAATGAAACCAAGTCCTGACTGTCCTGTTCGTTGCTTGTGGAGGAACGCTGCTCAGAAGATTGTGGTTCACTTTCAGATGTTTCAGTACATTTGCTTGAGCATGATGGCTGGTAATTTTCTTCGATCACAGGTGACTGTTTAGCTGACTGTTGATTGTCTTGCTGCACAATTTCTTCTGTAGGTACTGGGGTTGGTGCAGACTCATCTGTGGTCTCTGTAGAATGTGTTGTCAATAGGTACTGTGAAATATCGCGTGTGTTACTTAATGCTACTTCAGTTCTACGCTTCTTCTCACTTCGTTTCTTAGCTCCTGATTCATACGCACGTTTCATGACGAACTGGGAGCAACTGCCAGATCAGACGAAGATATTTTCAAGATTTGGCCTAGAAGGAAAGTACGTTTGATATAATAACATATCAAATTTGCTTCCAGCCGCTTAACCCTTTCACTGACAAATCCCTGAAAGAGTAAATTCTTTACAAGGTTATGGAATATTTTGAAATAATATGACTGGAAGCTGGCAGTAATGCATGCCTCCCAGCCATATTGACTTCAAAATATGCAACAGCTTTCCTGTATGTTTGTTCCAAAATTTTTAAACAGGGAATTTATCGGTGAAAGGGTTGAGTGGCATGGATTACTCACCTGGAATTATTGGTCACAGAAAAACAAAAATAAAATATAATTCTGTTTCCAGTCAAATTCTGGATTTTCAGAAAAATCATGGAAAATCGCATAGTGCAATAGTATTTATTAGGCACGACCCTATGCAGTGCTGGTTTACAGTAAAACCTGTCTATAGCGACACATTTTAATGAGAATTTAAAAACTGTTATCAAAAGAAATATAATTGATTAATTTTATCAGTTAACGCTACTAGTGGCGTTTGAGACCACACGCTGTCGGCTCACGAAGAAGTGTGGTTCCACTTGCCTGACGATCAGTCGACCACCCCAATGACCCCATCCGTCTTAAAGAACCACCATATGGATTATGGTCTCAACAGTAGGTGCTCGCTATAGACATGTTTGACTGTACTCAATGGCCCTATGGGCACACAGAGTGGCACTGGCAGAGCCTAATAGCGTGGGTGCTTACATCATACATACGTGGGTTTGATCATATTTGATGAATCATTAATGATGGACTGATGGCATTGGTAATAACTTAAAATAATTAATACACTTACTTCCAGTGTGCAGGGAATCAGGGATACTATTTAAACAGGCCTGTAGCTCTAGGTTCTGTCGTCTGTCGACAGTACTTGAAGAAAATTACAGTCTCGCCACAGTGGCACACCGCGACGACCGCATTACAAATTCGCTGACATCAGCATTCAGCAGCACGCTTTCCACGAATGATAATGTTCAACGAATAAACTGTAACAATTACGCTACACTTGCCCTTGTCGCTAACCGCTTGCGCAATTGTTTTCCGGGCTATAAATAGATATTAATTATGGCCCGCGCTCTGTACTCTTTGAGCTATTAATAGACATACATGTATACATTATGATTGGGGAGCCAGGGGAGAACCGAGTGTGGCGGGTTACAATTAAATATTTATGATGAGGGGTGGGTAGGACGGCAATGGTTTTATTTTCAATTGAAAATTTTTTTTTTTTTCAAAGGCCCTCGGGGGCCCCCAGACTTCGGGGGCCCGTTGCATTTAGCAACGTCAGCCCTATGGCTGTGACGCCACTGTTCATGTTTGGTCATATGACCATGCGTCCTTCCCTCACATTGACAGAAGATCAATATCATTCCTTGTAATGTAGTCTACTAATCATGGCCTTCAAAATGATATGCAACATAACCAGCTTTGAACCAATTTAATTTTTTATCCCCCCCCCCTCGCTCCCATCCCCACCCCCAACTTCCCCATGCAATAGATTTTTTTAAACAAATACATGATTGTGTCACCGGCATATTAATTCCACCAATCCCACTCCACTGTATCCATCAATAAATAGAACAAGAGTCATCAGAAGACGGCATATCACAATTCCCCCCCCCCCCCCCACCCCCTCCAACCCCCACCCCACCCCATCTCCCGGATCCAAACATTTCAGATAAACATACATCAATAGTGGATATACATGTAACATTAATTGTAAAGGACAATATTTTAGAAAAACTAATCAATGAAAAATGCAACTCTTAAAACCTAAATTCTTTTGTCACTAAGTGTAATGCAGTTTATGTATCGGCTTTAAGATATTTAAAGGGTGATAACCAAAAAAGGACATGCACAGATGCACATGATACTGATATTGTCGATACAATTTTAAGTTAATCCATTGAGGAGTTGCGTTGACAAGAAATGATTGTCGGAGATGGATGTACCGACAGACGGACATACATTTTGGACAGATGGATGGATGTACAGGTATACGGATAGCGCATGCACACATTCACGTGGTAATGATAACACTTACCAAGTTTCAAAATAATCGGAGCTAAACTGTAGGAGGAGTTGTGTTGACAAGAAATGATTGGCAATGCAGTTTACGTATCAGATTTAAGATATTTAAAGGGGAATAACTCTGTAGTGAAAATTTTTTCGGTCGCGAAAAAGCACATGCGCGTCTGCACATGATACTGACAATGTAGACAAAATTTTAAGTTAATCCATTGAGACCTCTAGGAAGAGTTGCGTTGACAAGAAATGATTGTCAGAGATGGATGGACCGACAGACGGACATACATTTTGGACAGACGGATGGACGTACAGATATACGGATAGCACATGCACACCTTACTAATGATAACACTTACCAAGTTTCAAAAGAATCAGAGCTAAACTGTAGGAGGAGTTGCGTTGACAAGAAATGATTGGCAATGCAGTTTATGCATCGGCTCTAAAATATTTAAAGGGGAATAACTCTGTAACGAAAAATCTTTCGGTCGCGAAAAAGCACATGCGCAGCTGCACATGATACTGATGATGTGGACGAAATTTTAAGTTAATCTACTGAGACCTCTAGGATGAGTTGCGTTGACAAGACGGGGACAGACGGACGGACAGATGGATGGACGGATGGACGGCAAGACGGACGGACTTGCTGATCGCTATATTCCCCCTCCCCCCCCCCCCCCCCCATCTTCCAGACTGGGGGGGGGGGATAAAAAGGAAATCTAATACACTTTTAAAGATATATAATATAAATAATAATTTTTTTCAATAAACATGATGTTAACTTTAGCCACTCCCTTTCAACTTTACTGCTATTACCCATACACCCGTTCCCCTAAATTCCATGTAACATCTACACCACTCCCTGAGAAAACAATGTCGAAAAGATCTCAGAAGCTGCAGGTCTGCGTGTCGTTTTCAATGTGACCTTTGACGTCTTAACCATGGGAACACAAAATCACTACAGTTCCTCCAGAGCCCAAGGTCAAACATCCACTCTAGTTTTGTCAAGGTCCCTCCCGTAGAAACAGCCTGGAAAAAGCTTTTGTGACTGACTAAACGACTGACTGACGGATGGATGGACGGAGAGATGGGAGGAAGTGATGGACGGTCTGACTGACTGAGGGACACGGATGTTTCTTAAGCTGCTGCCCGCACCTAAAAATTTTCGTTTGCGGTGAGACACTGTGAAAACAGTGAAAATAACTAGCTACTATATGATCTACTACACATAGTGTTAATGAAATTTTACTACACGTGTGTAGCTCACCCTTACATGCATTTGTAGTTATCGATCTGGCACACAGGCAGGTTTCGAAGAATACTGAAAATCGCTGGCACAGTTCATATGTGCCTTGTTTGCTCCAAGCACAGGATAAAACTTAAATAAAGTAAAGTATTATCTGAGATTTTCAGGGTATGATTATTTAGATTTCAGTGTAATTACCAGGCATTTATGAGGTGGAAAAGAACATACATTACAATGTATTCAAGTGAGTACTACTACCTTTCTAGCATGCGCCTAGTGACATCATAAGACATAATCTAGTTATTTGACCTGTTGACCTCAATGCATACCTAACAAGAGGCCCAAGGAGCCCGTGTCACCCACCTTGAGCACTGTGCATTTTTGTCAAAATTGTTGGTGGGTGCTTTAGGAGTAGTCGTTTAAATGAGTTTGTGGACAATATGGCCGCCAACGACGATACATTTTGATTGGTCCACTTCTGCCATGTTTCTGACTAAGCTCTTTCCCTTGAACACACTTTAAAGGCACTCAGTGCCTAATCATATCTCCCGAATTTCGGCCCAATCCGCTCAGTGGCTCTGGAGTTGTTTTGGCAAAAAATAGGTTATCCAAGATGGCCGCCAAACCATTTGGCCAATCAAGTTCCCTTGAACAAACTTGGTGCAGCTCTTATCCCAGATGATATTCCATGTGTTTTGAATTGATTCCCCCAAACGGTTTGGAGATCTTTAAAAACATTTCTAAAAATCGACCAAAATCTAAGATGTCGCGAAAATACATTTTAAATTTCCCATTGCTTGAGTATGGGGGATTTTGGCGGGTAAATGAACCAAAATTGCTGCTAAACCGTTTATCCGACAGTCTCGAAAATCACAAATTTGAAATCACAATACGCACAAACATACATAAAACCAATTTTGGCCTCAAAATCAATCAAATAAAAAAAATCCAATATGGCCGCCAAACACGCTATGTATTGATAGGCCCATAGCGACCAGGTTTTTGATGGATCAACTTCTCCTGAACAAGTCTCGAAAATGACAAATTTGAAATCACAATACGCACGAACATACATAAAACCAATTTTGCCCTCAAAATCAAGCAAATAAAAAAATCCAATATGGCCGCCAAACACGCTATATATTGATAGGCCCATCGCGACCAGTTTTTTTGATGGATCAACTTCTCTTGAACAATCTTTAATGGCCCTTAGTCCCTAATCATATATTACAAATTTCCACCTGATCGCTTCAGCGGTTCTGGGAAAGAAGTTATTTTTGAGAAAACGAGTTCATCCAATATGGCCGCTGTACCATTTGGTCAATAAAGTTCCCTTGAACAAACTTTAGTGAGCTTTTGCTCCAGATCATATTACATGAGGTCTGAATTGATCCATCAATCGGTTTTGGAGAAGATTTTTAAAGACATTTCTAAAAATCGGCCTAAATCCAAGATGGCCACCGGCCAAATTGGCCGATCGGCTTCGTTTGAACAAAATGAAATCTATGTACCATAAGGATGCTTCCCGCCAAATATAATTCAAATCGGACAAGAAATTCTCGAGAAGACATTTTAAATTTCCCATTGCTTTAGTATGGCGAGCTTTTGGCGGGAAAATGATCAAAGATGGCCGCCAAACCGTTTATCCGACAGTTTCGAAAATTGAAAATTTGAGATCTGAATACCCAAAAAAACTATATAAAACCAATTTCGGCCTCAAAATGCATCAAATAAAAAAATCCAATATGGCCGCCAAACATGTTATATTTTGATTGGCCCACAGCGGCCAAGTTTTTCGACAGATCAACTTCTCTTGAACAATCTTTAATGGCCCTTAGTCCCTAATCATATCTGCCAAATTTCGGATTAATCCCTTCAGCGGTTCTGGAGAAGTTATTTTCGCTAAAACTAGCTCAACCAAGATGGCCACCGAACCATTTGACCAATTAAGTTCCCTTGAACAAACTTGGTTGAGCTCTTATCCTAGATCATATTTCATGAGGTTACCTTCAATCCCTCAAGCAGTTTTTTACTCGCGCCATTTTTCCGGAGGTAGGAATTGTTCGTATTTGAACTCTACTTGCTAATAATAGCCCCATCACAGCGATTTTTTCATCCTCTTCTCCCGGATTTAATGTTACTATCACTATGCTATGTTTTGAGGTAGTAGCGTGTGTAATGCCGTATCTTGATGCGGAGTAGAGAAAATTACATTCGCGATAGTAGGCCCGTTGTTATAAGCGATCGCGATCTACGTGAAGTTTTAAGTCGGAATTTCTCCCAAAGGCTTTGTCGCAGGTTCTACCATTTGCGGAAATCCATAAACATGGGAATCTCTTCGGAGCTGCAAATTTGAAACAGTACATGCCCGAAAGCTAATACCAAACCAATTTCAGCTTCAAAATCCATTAAATAAAAAAATTCAAAATGACTATTTATTTGATGGATTTTGAAGCTTAAATTCGTTTAGTATTAGTTGATGATACAATTTGGCTGGCGGCAATCTTGGATTTTAGCCGATTTCAGGAAACATCTTTAAAAACCTTCTCCGAAAACCACTTGGTAGATCGATTCAAAGCTCATTAAATGTCTTCTAGGGGTGTAGCTGAACCAAGTCTGTTCAAGGGAACTTGATCCTCCATATGCCCCCACGTCCATCTTGGATGATCTATTTTTCGAGAAAGACTTCTTCAGAACTGCTGAACGTATCAGGCCCAAATTTGAGAAATATTATTAGCTCACCTGGCCTGAAAGATCAAATGAGTTTATGCTATGCCGGCCATCAGTCTTTCGTCTGGCAGCATCAACCTTTTCATTAAACAGCCTTTTCTCAAGAAGCGCTAGGCATACCAATTTGTCAGGCCACATACATGGGTCATACAGATCCAAGTTGTTCAAAGGAAGCTGAGTGGCCAATTTGTTCCAAGTTAGCGATACAGGTCCCTTGGGCCTCTTGTTTAGCACTTGGGCATGTTGACTCAACACATGGGGGTGGGTCAGGTCAAAGCGCTGAAAGCGCGGCGATTTGTGATGGCACACTATTGACCAAGCAATCTACTTTATTGCAGTCATGTTGTGAGAGTATTATACTATGTTTCAGCCAGGAACCACAATGAGGCTCACCCCGGTGGTCAGTGATACTTATTTTATTCTTACTTGTACATAAGTCATATATTCCATAGAGGCGAGACAGCATTATCACCTGCCCTGTGCTGCCCTCTCCTAAATATTCTGCTTAGCCTATTCTTTTACCATACCCGACCATAACCTTTCCTACAATGCATCCGCCTACACTACATTGCTATGCAATAACCTATACTATACAATACATGTAGTTGGTATTTACATAGGAATCTGCATGTTAGGCATTCTATTTCAAATCCCAATGCAGCAAGTAAGCCCTACAAGTTCAGACTCGGCAAATTGATCGGCTGTCCTGGCTTTTTAAGTGACTAATTCTTTGCCAGGATACAGAGACGTGGTAGTAGTCTTACACCTTTGCCTGCAATGACAAAACGGTCTTGTTCAGCAGAAATCGCATGGATTTCACTTCTCCTTCTCACCGACACTGCTGCAACCAAGGAAACTGACTTAATAGTTAGCAGTTTAATATCAATAGATCTAATCGGTTCAAAGGGAGCATGCCCTAAAACCTGTAGAACAAGAGATACTGTAGATTGCATGTTGGAATAGGAATTGGCTATCTAGGTCGCAGATTGCTCATTCCTTTAATAACTTCATTTAAAGTGTCGTTCGCCACTCCTACTAAGGCCAGACTGGGAATGACTGAAGCTAAAGCAGACGTATATGCTGCTAGGGTTGAAGGTACACGTTTGTCTACCTCGTATAAATGACAGATACAATCTGCTACGTGTTGAATAGTTGTAGAAAATGGATTTGTATTTCTTCCCTTACACCTATCTGCGAACTGGTTGATTATAGAATTATATGTTCTGGTGGTTGACCCCCTTCTGGCTGAAGCGACAAACTTCGCTGCTTGCTCAGAAAAGCCACATACCATCAATTGCTCGCATGCAGTCATTTGGAACATATCCGGTCTGTTGTGGTGATACAGACCCTTGTTCTGAAATATCAAGTCCCTTATGTCTGGAAGAGGGATCGGATTGCAGACCAGAAGGTTCAGCAGATCCATACACCATAATCAGCCTGGCCAATGAGGACCGATCAGTAGTACTTGGCATGTGCCCTATATTATCTTTGCCAGAGCTTTTGGGATGATAATTGTTGGCGGATACACGTAAGCATACATTACTTTCCAACTTACATGTATCGCCAGTGCATCTACTGCTAAGGCTAGCGAGTCCAGGATCGGTGACACGTATGTGACCAACTTTGCATTTCCTTTCATCTCCAATAGATCCACATTTGGCTTGCCCCAATGTTTGAATACAACCTCCGCTGCCATTCTGTTGGACCGCAAACCGTCCTTCGACTGAGGGCATCCACTAGGATGTTTAATCTTCCTGGAATGTGTGCTGCCCGAAGAATAATATTCCTCTCTTGGCACCACAACAGAAGGTTTCAAATCATCATGTACAATCTGGCAACCTCGCCCCACATGGCGGCTAAAATAGGACACCACTGTGGAATGGTCTGTCCTTATCAGGACAATCTTGCCTTGAACTAGGCTCTCAAATTTTCGAAGTGCTAATGCCACTGCTAATAATTCGAGAACATGTATGTGTTTCTGCACATTGGTCCGATTCCATTCCACTGACACTGACAGATCATCCAATACTGCTCCCCAACCAGTCGCCGTTCAACCGTGAAAACTGACATCTGTGGTTAAGGAGGCTGTAAAGGAACAGATTCTGTTCTGACAACCACCATTGAAGGTGGAATATCAATGGGTCTTTTACTGGAATCCTCAGAGTTAACGGATCCGTTCTCTGGGACCAGAATGGCATTAAATTACATCTGAATCGGTCTGTGCCTTAGTGCTGCATAAGGTACCACCTTCTCCAGAGAACCAAGTATTCTGAGAAACTGATGCATGGTCAGATAGGCTCCTAGAGAAATTGACTTCAACACTGCTACCAAACTCTTGACTATGCTCTCCATCGGAAAAGCCACACCATCCTGAGGTTGAAAAGAATTCCCAGGTAAACAAACTCCTGGGATGGAGTCAATTCTGATTTCTCTATATTCACAATCCATCCTAGGTCCTTTAGTAATGTCAGAACTACCTTCAGATTGTTGTGCAGAGTGACTGGATTCCCTGTCTTCAGTCGTCTATGTAAGTATGAATATCTATGTTTTCCTGCAAAGATAAGAAGTCATGGCGAGAACCACTTTGGTGAAGAACGGTAAAGCATTGAACTCCCAGACATTGTCTTGGAATACAAAGTGTAGGTATTTCTGAAAAGGAATTAATATTGGAATATGAAAATAAGCATCCTTCAGATCTATTGATACTGCCCAGATGCCCTTTCTCAGCCCTGTCATCACCGCTGCTACAGTCTCCATCTAAAATTTTGGTGGAAAAAAGAATTTGTTCAGCAGCTTGAGGTTGGGACCCGGTCTCCAACCTCTGGTGCGTTTTGGAGCAAGGAAAATCATCACATAGAAGCCCAGAGGGGACTGATCATGGACTAAATGAATCACCTTCTTCTGCAGATCTTTGATCTCTGAGCGAATGACCTCTAGATGATTGGATTCCTTTGGAATGGGAGTCTATACGGGAGTCGATGTTAACGGAACTAAGGATTTACGGATGAGCCAGTCCAGTTCATAGCCATTTCTTAGCCAATGACAGACTAAACAATCTTGCATGACCTGTTCCCATTGGCTTGAGAACAGCTGCTGAAGTTTGCCTCCGATGATAAAAATCGGCACACAGCTTGCAGTCGATGTTGCGCGACAAGATGTTAATTCGGTTTAGTGAACATTCTTGACTCCCTGCAACCCTGGTGCCACCAGAATGGGTCTCGCTGGAAGCCTGTGAGGACCGCCCCACCCCTACCTCGTGCAGCTTCTTGGAATACGATGGCCCGGTACCACCACCCCGGCTATCCTTACGGTAGCCGGAGTGTCCCGAGTCACCACCCTTTCTATCATCTTCCTATGGTCTCTTATTAGAGGCTTTGTATGAAGACGATCGGCCAGGTCCCTGAAAACCGGATGCCTGATGGTCATCATGTCCAGACGGACGGAAGAGTGATCTCTGCTACTGTCGTTGCTGCTCTTGCCGGTCCTGCTTATTATACGCGTGCATGTCGATCTTTATCAAATTCGGCCGACTCTGACAACTACTTAACACAGACATCGCAAGGAGAGCCGACTTCGCACTTTGCACAGGCAACGCAATGATGTCCCATGAACATCCGCTTCACGAAGCGATTACAACGGGAGCACAAAGTATCTGGAGGGGCTTTGCCCTGCCCCCTAACCCTCTGTGAACACAATAAGAATTAAAACGCTGAACATGAATACGAGCATGCGCAAACCTCTTGATTACAATCATTGTTTACTTTAAAAAACATTTACGTTCTCTTAAATTAACCTTAATCAAGATTTAAGCAGGAAACGATTTGAAAATTTTTAGAGTGAAAACTTTTTAAACACAACTTGGAGATTAACTAAGGTTAAAATAACCAAGAAATTAAGACCGATCCTTACATACACCCTCGACAATAAAGCGAGAGCGAAATAACCGGATTACACTGAGTGCATAGATATGCCAAATCAAAACAAACATCATGGGCACCGCCATCTTGACTAAGGGTGCATCCATCTTGGAAGGAATCAAGTCATGAGAGAAATTAACTGAGTACCCGGATAAGATTAAAAGATTAACGGGTAATGGAGCGACTCCAATAATGGCTACCATTTTAAAACAATGTGCCAATTTAAGGAAATTTCAAACAGTCATTCTAGATTCATACAACTTGCCCCTGCGACGACTTTCCTTTTCCTTCCATGAAGCCACAGACGAAAGGTCCAATCAAGCACTGTATACGCCAAATTAAAGCTTAAATTTGAGCACTGAAAAACACGACTGAGAGGTCGAGCAAAATAGACGAATCTAACAGTTCTGGGAAATTGACTCGGTACCTGGAGGCTATGGTAATTCCATGACACAGTATGGGCAGGCCTATGGAAAGTGCGGAGTTTTAATTGTTTATTTTGCGCTAGAATAGATAATAGACATTATCATAATAGTACATCTGGTAAGTATTATTCGAAGTAGAAAATCTGCACTGACATATGCACATCAGGAACTAGATGCTGCAGTCATACAAAGATTCGTGATTAAATTTCTCACTGGTTTGATTGTTTCAAGCCAAAAAGACAAAATATTGGACAATTTGTTTAGTGGGATGTTCTGAGACTCTTCTTCAAATACTTTTGCATATGCACACACACACACGCACGCACGCACGCACGCACGCACGCACGCACGCACGCACGCACGCACGCACGCACGCACGCACGCACGCACGCACGCACGCACGCACGCACGCACGCACGCACGCACGCACGCACGCACGCACGCACGCACGCACGCACGCACGCACGCACGCACGCACGCACGCACACACACACACATACATATTTATACCCGGATATATATACAATGTGCCAATTTTATTATGTATATAATGCAATTAACAGTCAATTTATGCGTTTTATCAGTCCAAATATACCCTGATATTTATCACATTTAGCATGTTTAGATCTCAGGACAAGACAATTAGCACCTAACTTATTATACATACTCCCAGAAGACGTGACGCAAGGTTGGTGATGATGCACAAGATCCTACGGATTACATTACGAGAAGCACGAGAGGATCCATAGTGAGCAGCAGATGCAATATTTAAGTGATCTATCCAAAAACTGATGCCTTCAAGTACATGCGCTGATTCTTCCCATGAAGAATAAATGATTAGAACCTTTTATCAGAAGCAACTATCCAAACGGAGACTAGCAATAGTTTCCAGCATCTGATCAGGAAAAAGTAGTCGGACTACTCGCAAATACAGATGCAAATATAGGAACAAATGATCAATAGGAAGTTAATTGCTAACACATTCGACGATCACTAGCTTATATAGAATTTGACAGATCAGATTTGCAGTAAATAACTATGCCATACAATTAGTCATAAAAGATGTATACACACACAAGCACGCTCAATTGACAAATAACTGTACCATATTTCCCTCGCCTAGTGCTTGATGTAGTACATGTAGCATCTGCGCTGTCTACGGGAAAGCGTTTCTTCCTCGATACAAGGTCTCTTGCTTAGTCAATTGCTCACCCACATACTCTAAGAGAAAAGCTCTTACTAAAAGGCTTCGTTGTAAAAACTCCTGATCCTGAAAGAAGCATTCACGACCATTACATACATATATATTTACAATTCTTTCCACCATATTATAGCATTATAATATCCAACGGTTCTTCTGTGAAAAAATTAAAATCCTCAAGTGCTTGACATATTTCACCTGCATTTAGCAAGAAGGACTCTACGGAGTCAGAACTCCTATTCAGATTTTTGATTTGGTCAATTTGTCCAATGGTCATCTAGGACTTTCCTACTTCTCCAAATAACTACTCCTAGCATTCCTGACTCATAGCATGTACATGTATTTTATTGAATCTTATGTTGGAATGTTTCTAGTTTGCCACTTAATTATACATGTATATAAATAGACATTATAGAATTTATCAATACATGTAAGAAACATTTTCTAGTCATGCTGGGAGCCATCTGCTAAATATTGTAATGAATACTACCGTATCTAACTGTCAGAAATGTTAAATCACTTGTCTATGTTTAGGTATTTTAACTGAAGAGGACAAAGAGTCATACATGTACAAGGGTAAAACACTACACCTTTGGCAAACTAACCAATAATTCTGGATATATATCGGACTTCAAATCCTTCTTGGTGCAGACCACACTTTCACCACCATTACGCCTTTTCCATTGGTGTAAAACATCGATGCTTAGACTGTAAATAGAGAGTTATGCATTATAACAGGTACAATGTACTAGACACTAAAAATCCATGAATTTGAAACATCTGATATTCAGTAGAGTTATCTGTTGTCTGAAGGTGGGAGGGGGGGGGTGGTGGTGACTTTAATCTATTATAAACCAACAATATAACAATGCATAGAAATTGTAGATCACATTTAATATACCTCTCCATATGAAGTAATGCTGAAATGGAGAGATATTTCATAACCGAATACCAGCTTAGCTTCTGTCACCCGGTTAGTATTCAGTTACTCATTCAAAGGACTTTTAGAATAAAACAAAATGGTGTCTAATATTCCAGCTATGGTTATTTATTCGGCTAAATTTCCTAAATACTTTCTGAACTCGAAATAAACATATTAAAATTATCATTTTTCAGATTGCTATAAAATTTAAGCCGTAATAATTTTATTTCGATTCTCAGAAGATGCAAAATCTCCATTATGCACTTATACAACCCGCAATAGAAGCCCTTTAATCAGATATATACAACGTAAAAACGTGTCACAGATGTATATCTACCAAATGTGGCCTTATTTATATATTATGATTATCTGTTGAGGGTTGATTCACACAAGAAGACATGACCTATGCACATTTGATCTGTTTTTTTAAACGTACTATATAGGCCATCAAATAATCAAAAATGGATCACTAAACGCAAGTGGGTAACCTTTTTACAGTCAAGCTTGCCAGAAACATCATATCCTATGAATTGAACTTCCTGATATACCATCTGCATTTATTGTGAATATCCATTTGCAATCTTAGACAAAGATTTTGTCAATTATTATTTAGCACTGAGCCTGGCATTTCAGTGGTAAAGTTTAAAAAATAATCCCTCGGTCTGAAAATGAACATTTCTATGAAGAAATATACATTTTCTTTACCAAATTTGACCATTAACCCGTACTCTGATGTCACGTGTTCTACATTTTACTGTGTCAATAGCAAAGAAACTGAGGTACATTTTTCAACAAATTTGCTTGATGATGTTTAAGACAGCAACATCCTTCACTGAATGTGTTGAAAAATAAACACCAGTTCATCATTTAATTTAATTTAAAGATGAAAAATTTTGACAGTGGCTATGGTTAAAGGGTCAATGCATCTCATTTGCTATTGCCAATACTTGTGTTGACCAAATGGTGTTGGTTAATTAATATGCTTAAGTCAGATGATTGCATGGGCCTCCTATGACCCAGTCTTGCGTGACATGGTTAGTCAGTCATCAATTATTGTCAATACTAAGTGTTCAACCCTTCAGAACTTGTATAAAGGATTCTGACCGCTTGAATCTTTTGGGTGCCCATCTTGGATTTTTATGAAAAATGTGAATTCGTTTAAAATGCTACTCCTCATTAACTTCTGAGGCGAAAATCTATTCAGAATGTTGTTAGGTCAATGTTTGGCAGCTATCTCTAAGATTTTCTGAAAACTTTCCGGAACCGAACCATTTAAAACGGTAATCCTTAATCAATGGCCTGCTTTCAACAAAACTTGGGTAGAGTGATCCTATGAGGCGTCAACATATCAGACGAGAACCTTGATTATAATTGGTCTATTCATTTGGTGGTGGTCTTGGATTCCCCGAAAATTATCCATCTTGTCTTTTCATTTCCACAACAATCGTTGATTGAAAGTTGTTAAGCTGTACAATCTATACTCAAGTTACATGCATTTTCATAATTATTAACCCTTCAACCCTCGAATTTGCTCAAGAAAATTTCAATTTTCTCATTAAAATTGTCGATTTGCATACCATGAGAAGACTATTTTTCAAAATTTACCACTGGAATGACTGGCTTGGTTATCGAGCCATTCATTCTAGTGGTAAAAATTTAAAAATAGTCTTCTCTTACTCTGCAAATCGACAATTCTCAAGACCACTGCTGAAGCCGTTTTTGGCTGATATGAGTGTTAATGTGTTAATAGCCATCAGTTTTTAAACGACTAAGTCTCACAAACTGAGAATCTATTTCCAAGTAGAAGACAACGTTAGATACTTTATTTTTCAGTATCTACAGGGACAGGAAGTTTTACCTGCATGTGTCATGCACAGAAATTAATTTAACACTAGCCTGTTACCACTGTTAGCCCAAGCCTACTACAAATTGACACGTGTTAAGTAGAATTTGTAACTGACCACACCTCGGTGGGCTAATAATAATTTAATATCTAAACCCTTTAGTGGTCAATGCAGTCAACGACGTCATCTGCAGTGATCTTGAGCAATGTCTTTGTGCAGACCAGGAGATTATTTTTGAACATTTACCACTGAAATGACTGGCTAGATTACCGAACCAATCATTACGGTGGTAAATTTTCAAAAATGGTCGTCTGAATCCGGGCCCTAAATTGACAATGTATTATGAAATTATGGTTTAATTTAACTCATTTTACTCACCCCAATGCAATGGTCCTGATAAATGCCCATTTCCAAATCAACAGAAGGCTAATTTTGAAAATTTCCCACTGGAATGACTGGTTGGGCTACAAAACCAGTCACTCCAGTGGTAAATCAAAAATAAATTTCTTGGAGTCTTGCTCAGCAAATGAACGAACCGGTACACTGTTTAAAGCTCAGTTCGCTCACCCCAATATAGACATGTATACTAGGCCTTCTGTTATGTCTGTAGTTGTCTTTATAATGTTCATTTGCAGACCAACTATTTTTGAAAATTTACCACTGGAATGATAGGTCAGATTACCAAACTAGTCGTTCCAGTTGTAAATTTTCAAAAATAATCTTTTGGAGTATTTGTCAGCAAATGGACATACCGATACACTGTTTAAAGCTCAGTTCGCTCACCCCAATCAATGTATAAAAAGATGTCACCCTTCCATCATTAGGACTTCTGTCATGCTTGTCTTTATAATGTCCGTTTACAGACCAAGTAAAGACTATTTTTGAAACTTTATCAAAGGGGTGGGGAGGGGCTGCCAGTTGGGGAATCGACGGGCCTGCATATTTTGCAAAGCGTATTATTTTGAGAAATCACCACTAGCTGATCTACGTGTGTCTGTTTTATGTATGCACATGTATCTAATTCAGCAACAAAAACTGTCATTCCGCTATGTAGGCTATATCATGTATGTTAAGTAAGAGCGCGCATTAGACTCTATGGTCAGTTGTTTATTTAGGGTTAAAATCAATCAACATATAACTTTCTATTATTTTTATTGCCATAAGACCTGAAAAGCTATTTTTATCTTTGCCTGATCGGGAAAATGCAACCAAACTGTACTTATTTCCTGCTGAAGTTGAAATATGCTGTCATATGCTTGAGTGGCAGATTTGATTCATCTATTACCTCATGAGCAATAGCAACAGCGTTTCTGGTCACACACTATGCAAGTACCAAATTATTTAGAAAACCAACTTAATTGGGAAATAAATGTCATACGGTTTGTGAGATGACAACCACATTCAGAGACAACTCTGATTATGTCTAACCTTCTTCCAAGAAACTGCATTCAACATCGCCATTCATCATAATCTCCCTACAAGTTTGCAGTAGCAACATGCAAAGTATGTTGACTGACTACTGCATCTCAGATATAAACATTAGGATCAGACTGTGAACACTTTAAAACATTGACACTAAATGAATCCAAGAAGCAAACATATTCACTCATTTACAGATGACCACCCTCATAATCTGATCCTCGCAGCAGAAACAGACTGCGCCATGTCCTGGTCTTTGCAATTAGACCGGGGCTTTTGGATCACATCTTAACTTTCGGATGCGGTGGTGATCATGGTGCATTCATTGACCTGGATTTGCCACTGCGAAATGGTGCCACCACCAAGTGCCGCATTGTTATGCATATGCCCCCCCCCCGCCGAAAAAGCAGGAAGAATCCTTCCTCGATCAATTCCTTCTATGCCAAGCTGAGTTCTACCATCACCATTTCAACCATATGGCAATTCGTTGTGTGTGAAGACTTAATTGTAAGCTAGAAAGTCTCATCAAAGCAGACAAGGATGCACGACTCAACACGTATATGTTGTTTTATGCTATGGGCAAGCGTAACAGCAATGGAGATGTTCTAGCGTGGCCTTGTTTATCAGTGTTCATGGCTTCTTTGCCACACTATCTTCAAAGATTCGTGCCGCAACCAAACAACATGGACATGATACATCATGGACCATAGAACAGAAACAGGCTCCAATGCCACAACAGCTGTCTTCAACCAAATTGATGTGATGGGTAAAATCAGTGCAACGCCACTAGTTCAGGATTCACGATCATATGAAGGCATACACCTATATATATGTCTGGCCACAAGCCAATGACCATCCACCTTCAAATGACCACATTTGCCTGCTGCATGCGTACCACATCAACCAACTTGGAAAGCTTAGCTTTGATCTAGAGAGTCTTGTCAATGTCACCACAACACAACTGTCATACAAGAGGGTCCATGAGGAACAGATACAAACTATTGTCATAGACTCACATCCAAATGATGCTTTATCCAGAGTACTCAAATGCATTGAAACATTTGCGACCAATGTAATAGAAGTTGTCAAGCATAACAACAGAGCTGAACATTACGATGTAGACCCACTCCTTGTAAAGCTGTCCAAACAACACACGGTACTACCGCCCCTCGCCTATCAATGAGCAAAGACCGCACAGGGCTACACCAAGAACACAATGCAATACTTTGTCAGATTAGTGAACAACTGAAAAGCCTCGCCAACCCACAAGAAGACATTTTGGTAAATAATATCACAGCCACAGTTGATTGTCGTAAAATGTCTAGGTTGAGAGTTGCTGGTCCACCAGCATCGCTTTTCATGCATAACATTGACAGTAACTTCTTGACTGACCAGGAAGAAAGTTGACGCCAGTTCACTAATACAGACAGAAAGCAATTACACCCATTTGCAGTCGATTGTATCCCGCTACAAACACAGATCGAATGAATGAACTTTAAGTATACAGGTGATGGCTTCTCCACACCAATCACACACATAATAAACTCTGCCTTGATGCAACACCTCCCTTTCGACGCTGTTGGCCAAGCTACCCCGATCAAACCCACACACCTCCTAGTCCACCAGCAAACCTATACGCATAGAGTGCTCCTCACCAGCATCCATAAGATCTTGTCCACTGTGACACTGTGCTGCATCCGGGGAAAGATTATGCATCGTGGTGTACTAATTCTTTAGCAGCTTCCTTTAATAATCTCACTGGTATTTCATCCGGGCCATTGCTTTTATTGGGGTTGAGTCCTTTCAATTTATCTTTGGTGGCAATAGGTGTTATTATTATGTCTTTTAGTACAATACCTTTGCTTCTGGGGCTAATGATTGGTGTAGAATGAAGATCTACTGAAGTGAACATACTTGAGAAGAATTTGTTAAAAATGTTTGCTTTTTCTTTGTCATCTGTGGTCATAGTGTCGTTAGCTGGGTTACGTAGCTTGCTAATTGATTCACGTAGACCTGTTTTACTCTTGACATAGTTCCATAAAGCTTTGGGATTTCTCTTGCTTTCACTTGCTACTTTACGTTCAAATGTCTGTTTTGATTTATTGATGGATGCGGTCGCTTTGTTTCTAGCAATTTTGTAAAGGGCGTAATCTGTGGTTTTCTTTGTTTCACTGTATCTTTCGTATGCCCGATCTTTGTTATTTAATGATTCTGTTGTGGTACGGTCAAGCCAGAGGTGTTTTTTCTTGCCGCATTTATTTGATGAAGGGATATACTGCTATTTCATTGTGATCAATGTTTTGTGTAGGAGGTTCCAAGCTTCTGATGCATTAAGTTTGAGCAGATGATTCCAGTCAGTCGTTCCTAAATCTTTTCTCATTTCCATATACCGTCCTTTATTCAATGGTAGCTTTGGCTTAGCTATTTGTTTGCTTGTGCTTAAGATGTCAGGATGTAGTGATATTTGCAGAACATCATGCCCACTTTTTCCTAGTGGATGTAGGTGGGTTATTTTGTGGACAATGTTTTGGTTGTTTGTTAAAACTAGATCCGAAATATTTGAAGTCTGATTTATTCTGTGTCGTGTCGCATTAGTAGCTAGTTGCTGTAGAAAAATATCGCTGCTAGTTTTAAGAAAAGGATCTTCGTCTTCATTTGAAGAAATTCCAGTGCACCAGTTAATCGATGGGAAGTTGAAATCCCTTACTATAAGAGTGCGGTCTGCATTTGCTGTATCAACCTTGTTTAGTAAATTTACGAGTTTGTTTTTGTTTGGGCCGTCTGAGTTGGGACTTCTGTAGATACAACCAACACGAATTTTTCCTTTTGTTGTGTCGTCCATGTACTCCACACCGATTCCTGAAAGCGGCCAACATTTAGGGTTTCACAGGTTTTAGCATTTAATGATACATGGGAATAGATGATGACTCCTCTTGATGGATTACTATTCAGCGAGAGATGGTACTCATCAATCGGTAGTTCACTAATGTTTATGGTTGTGATTTTTGGTAAGGCCTCTGTTATTTGTATGATAGCAGGGCGAATCTTGTGTGCTAGCGCTTCAAGCTCAGCTTTTTTTTTTTATTAATCAGGCTACCTGCATTTGTGCATATTCATGTATTGGTTACTGATTTAGAATTTCTATCATTGTTTATTTGAATATATTTTGTTATCTGCCCTGTGTGGGTGTCTGTGTTCTCACCAGTTAGGGTTTTTACATGGTTTTTTTTATGCCTTACGTGTTTGTTTTTAATTTTTCATGTCTTCCATTGTCCAAGGTTGTGTAGCTTATTATGTTTTCATCGCAACTCATAGTGTGGTTGGGTGCCTCATTGTTGTGTATGTTTACAGTTTATTCGCTTAGTACTGAGTATCGGTTTGAGAATTGTTTTGGCATTGTGTGATGCTTGAACTGGTTTGTAGCTGGGTTCATCTTCTCCACGGTGTGGCTTGGGCATGAGCCAAGCTCATTGGGTTCATAGTTTCCTATCCATCTTACTAAGTTGTCACCAATACAATAGCCTCAAGGTTTTGCTTGGAGTCATTGGTGTGGTGCTGTTTCGAGTGCTTTTGAGAAGTCTAAATATACTGCATCGACTGCTACCTATGATATACATATATGTAGAATAGATACATATACGCAGAATACATACAATAGGCCTAAAAATCCTAGTATTGAATCGTGGCAGGTGCATCCACAGATAGTCCCATATGAATCGTCAGTGTGTCAGTATATCAGACATGTGAAAACTGGTCAGCTAAACCTAGACTTAGTCTTGGCGCGGTGGTCCAGTGGAAAGATGTCTGGTTGCTGATGCTATGCGGAGTTGCAGTATGGCGGTTTGATCCGCCGACCGGGAGATGGTGATCAACAAATTAAGCTAATGGGTGCATGACTGTCGGCTAAGTTAGCACATGGTAATTGAAGCCGCACGTTGCCAGTGCGTCAATAAAATAAAAATACATATACTGCCAGAGCCGTGCTGGAGTCAGAGTACAATAGGCGTAAAAGCCTAGGATTGATTGTGACAGATGCATCCACAGATAGTCCCATATGAATCGTCAGTGTGTCAGTATATCAGACATGTGAAAGCTGGTCGGCCAATCCTTGACTTTTAGTCTTGGTGCGGTGGTCCAGTGGAAAGATGCCTGGTTGCTGATGCTATGCGGAGTTGCAGAATGGCGGTTCGATCCCGCGACCGGGAGATGGTGATCAACAAATTAAACTAACGGGTGCATCACTGTCGGCTAAGTTAGCACATGGTAATTGAAGCCGCACGTTGCCAGTGCGTCAATAAAATAAAAATACATATACTGCCAGAGCCGTGCTGGAGTCAGAGTACAATAGGCGTAAAAGCCTAGGATTGATTGTGACAGATGCATCCACAGATAGTCCCATATGAATCGTCAGTGTGTTATTCTGCAACTCCGCATAGCATCAGCAACCAGGCATCTTTCCACTGGACCACCGCACCAAGACTAAAAGTCAAGGATTGGCCGACCAGCTTTCACATGTCTGATATACTGACACACTGACGATTCATATGGGACTATCTGTGGATGCATCTGTCACAATCAATCCTAGGCTTTTACGCCTATTGTACTCTGACTCCAGCACGGCTCTGGCAGTATATGTATTTTTATTTTATTGACGCACTGGCAACGTGCGGCTTCAATTACCATGTGCTAACTTAGCCGACAGTGATGCACCCGTTAGTTTAATTTGTTGATCACCATCTCCCGGTCGCGGGATCGAACCGCCATTCTGCAACTCCGCATAGCATCAGCAAGCAGGCATCTTTCCACTGGACCACCGCACCAAGACTAAAAGTCAAGGATTGGCCGACCAGCTTTCACATGTCTGATATACTGACACACTGACGATTCATATGGGACTATCTGTGGATGCAATCTGTCACAATCAATCCTAGGCTTTTACGCCTATTGTACTCTGACTACAGCACGGCTCTGGCAGTATATGTATTTTTATTTTATTGACGCACTGGCAACGTGCGGCTTCAATTACCATGTGCTAACTTAGCCGACAGTGATGCACCCGTTAGTTTAATTTGTTGATCACCATCTCCCGGTCGCGGGATCGAACCGCCATTCTGCAACTCCGCATAGCATCAGCAACCAGGCATCTTTCCACTGGACCACCGCACCAAGACTAAAAGTCAAGGATTGGCCGACCAGCTTTCACATGTCTGATATACTGACACACTGACGATTCATATGGGACTATCTGTGGATGCATCTGTCACAATCAATCCTAGGCTTTTACGCCTATTGTACTCTGACTCCAGCACGGCTCTGGCAGTATATGTATTTTTATTTTATTGACGCACTGGCAACGTGCGGCTTCAATTACCATGTGCTAACTTAGCCGACAGTGATGCACCCGTTAGTTTAATTTGTTGATCACCATCTCCCGGTCGCGGGATCGAACCGCCATTCTGCAACTCCGCATAGCATCAGCAACCAGGCATCTTTCCACTGGACCACCGCACCAAGAATAAAAGTCAAGGATTGACCGACCAGCTTTCACATGTCTGATATACTGACACACTGACGATTCATATGGGACTATCTGTGGATGCATCTGTCACAATCAATCCTAGGCTTTTACGCCTATTGTACTCTGACTCCAGCACGGCTCTGGCAGTATATGTATTTTTATTTTATTGACGCACTGGCAACGTGCGGCTTCAATTACCATGTGCTAACTTAGCCGACAGTGATGCACCCGTTAGTTTAATTTGTTGATCACCATCTCCCGGTCGCGGGATCGAACCGCCATTCTGCAACTCCGCATAGCATCAGCAACCAGGCATCTTTCCACTGGACCACCGCACCAAGACTAAAAGTCAAGGATTGGCCGACCAGCTTTCACATGTCTGATATACTGACACACTGACGATTCATATGGGACTATCTGTGGATGCATCTGTCACAATCAATCCTAGGCTTTTACGCCTATTGTACTCTGACTCCAGCACGGCTCTGGCAGTATATGTATTTTTATTTTATTGACGCACTGGCAACGTGCGGCTTCAATTACCATGTGCTAACTTAGCCGACAGTGATGCACCCGTTAGTTTAATTTGTTGATCACCATCTCCCGGTCGCGGGATCGAACCGCCATTCTGCAACTCCGCATAGCATCAGCAACCAGGCATCTTTCCACTGGACCACCGCACCAAGACTAAAAGTCAAGGATTGGCCGACCAGCTTTCACATGTCTGATATACTGACACACTGACGATTCATATGGGACTATCTGTGGATGCATCTGTCACAATCAATCCTAGGCTTTTACGCCTATTGTACTCTGACTCCAGCACGGCTCTGGCAGTATATGTATTTTTATTTTATTGACGCACTGGCAACGTGCGGCTTCAATTACCATGTGCTAACTTAGCCGACAGCGATGCACCCGTTAGTTTAATTTGTTGATCACCATCTCCCGGTCGCGGGATCGAACCGCCATTCTGCAACTCCGCATAGCATCAGCAACCAGGCATCTTTCCACTGGACCACCGCACCAAGACTAAAAGTCAAGGATTGGCCGACCAGCTTTCACATGTCTGATATACTGACACACTGACGATTCATATGGGACTATCTGTGGATGCATCTGTCACAATCAATCCTAGGCTTTTACGCCTATTGTACTCTGACTCCAGCACGGCTCTGGCAGTATATGTATTTTTATTTTATTGACGCACTGGCAACGTGCGGCTTCAATTACCATGTGCTAACTTAGCCGACAGTGATGCACCCGTTAGTTTAATTTGTTGATCACCATCTCCCGGTCGCGGGATCGAACCGCCATACTGCAACTCCGCATAGCATCAGCAACCAGGCATCTTTCCACTGGACCACCGCACCAAGACTAAAAGTCAAGGATTGGCCGACCAGCTTTCACATGTCTGATATACTGACACACTGACGATTCATATGGGACTATCTGTGGATGCATCTGTCACAATCAATCCTAGGCTTTTACGCCTATTGTACTCTGACTCCAGCACGGCTCTGGCAGTATATGTATTTTTATTTTATTGACGCACTGGCAACGTGCGGCTTCAATTACCATGTGCTAACTTAGCCGACAGTGATGCACCCGTTAGTTTAATTTGTTGATCACGCACGCACATACACACACAGCACGCACGCACACACACACAGGTCGCATCACATAATCCCCACCTTTTCTTCCAAAACTAGATTGATCGGTCGATGATACGTCATCGCAAAACCATACGTTCAGTGCTTTGAACGTTTGACACACCCCACAACCCACACCTCGGCGGCGGAGCCAAATGTGAATGTTATTTTACACTCCGCAATCATATGGGTAATTCACATGCCAATTTTGGTTGAATTTCGTCGAATAGTGTCAGAGGAGTTGCATTGCAATCAATTTCATGACCTTTTGACACACACGCCGCCCATCCCATACACTCTGGGGATGGGGCCAAATGTAAATGTGCTCATCCACTCCACATTGATATGGGTAACTGACATACTTAATTTGGTTGGATTCTGTCCAACGGTGTCAGAGGAGTTGCATTACAATCAATTTCATGGTCTTTTGACCCTCATTCCCCACCCCTGGGGGCGGAACCAAATGTAAAGGTGGGCATCCACTGCATATTGATATGGGTAACTCACATATCAAATTTGGTTGAATTCCTTCCAACGGTTTCCGACGAGATGCGTTACAATCAATTTCCGCAGGCTAAGATTTGATCTTTTAACCCCTCTACCATCCCCTGGGGGCGGAGCCAAATCCAAATGGCCTCTTGCACTTCGCAATCGTAGGAGTAAGTCATATATCAAATTTGGTTGTGTTCAGTCTAACGATTTCATAGGAGTTGCATTGCAATCAATTTCATGTACTTTTGACACACACACACGCCCCCCCCCCCCCCTCCTCCACCAGCTGGGAGCGGGGCCAAATATGGGTAACCTACATACCAAATTTGGTTGAAATCTGTCCAACAGTGTCAGAGGAGTTGTATTACAATACTTTTTTTTACCTTTTGACTTTCTTTGCCACTGTACTTCTTCTTTAACACCGAGTAGAGAAGATCCCGGCGAACAAAGACCGAGTTTCTTTTAGGAATGGGAGTTTATCAAATTCTCCTAGTTTCATTGGCTAAAATGATTGTTTGACCAATCAATGCACGGCTCAGTATGTTCTCAGAAGAGCTACTCAAACAAAGCCTGATCACACGTCATGAGAGCTAGCCGCCTCCCTAAAGCGGTGCCCTTTATGTACCAGGGAAATAATATTTAAAACAATACAAATCCATTTCAATTAGAAATGTTGGATCGTCATATCGCGTCTCACGATCACAAAGCGGCCGAGATCGCTGTTATGGTGCGAAGGGGTTTAGAAAAATCAGTGATAGTGTCAAATATAGAATATGATCGTCAACTATTGGACGGAAAGAAAGGTCCCGAGGCGCAAATCAGAATGGTGTATATGATGTGCAAAAAGCTGATTTCAGTCGATGTCTTCAACGATCTGATTGATTTCCAGGTATGTGGCTATCTATATGATGGCTTAGAAGGGCCATCGCGTCATCGCCTTGTAGAAATGGCGATGCACGATGCGAGCTTGCGATGCACGATGCGATGCTGCGATGTCTGACGCGATGCACGATGCGATGCACGATGTCTGACGCGATGCACGATCCGATGCACGATGTCTGATGCGATGCACGATGCGATGTCCGATGGCTGGCGCGACGTACGATGGGATGCGCGATGTCTGATGCGATGCACGATGCGATGTCTGTCACAATCCGATGTCTGACGCGATGCGCGATGCGATGTCTGACGCGATGCGCGATGCGATGTCTGACGCAATGCGCGATACGATGTCTCACGTGAACCTGAGACGTGACACTTTAAAACGCAGCCGTGACGTAACACTTTGAAACGAGGCCATAAAAAGCAACATCTTATTGTAAGCCTTTTTATATGATAGAGATGAATGAGATTTTGCGTGGTTTGGACTTGTCAGACCTTATACAAGTAATCCGTGAAAACAAGGTGTGCATATAATGTTTATTTAGTGTCAAATTTAACCCTTCAAAGTTAATATCCTAATATATACATTGGATAGATGTCTGCGGAAAAATTATCTCGAGCGCTCGACTTAATAACTCTATATAATTATGTCAAGCGCTCGAGATAATTATCTAATTATTATTGATGTCTTAGGGCATCCGCTCTCAATGACAGCCGTATCTATCAGCTAGGTAGGCGCTCGCCATTGGTGGCCCAAAATAGTTCTTGCCTCTAAAAACTAAATGTTAGGTTAGGCATAAGAGGCCCGCATAAATAATAAGCTGTAACTACAAATTCAGCATATTAAAAGATACATAAGTTGCAGTATGGCGGTTCGACCCCCGCCCCCACCCCGACCGGGAGATGGTGATCAACAAATTAAACTAATGGGCCCATGACTGTCGGCTGGTTAGCACATAGAGATTGAAGCCGCACGTGGCCAGTGCGTCAATAAAATAAAAATACACACACACACACACACACACACACACACACACACACACACACACACACACACACACACACACACACACACACACACACACACACACACACACACACACACACACACACACACACACACACACACACACACACACACACACACACACATATATATATATATATATATATATATATATCTATATATATCTATATATATATATATATATATATATATATATATATATATATATATATATATATATATATATATATATATATATATATATATATATATCTATATATATCTATATATATATATATATTTATATATATATATATATCTATATATATCTATATATATATATATATATATATATATATATATATATATATATATATATATATATATATATATATATATATATATATATATATATACAACCAATCTAGTACAGTATATAAGATATACATACATACCCAGGGTATATACTACAGGTGTAATACAGGTTGTATTTTAAATAGCTATGACGCAGGGAGATCTGACATGGATACCGTGCCCATATCTGTCTTCTCACAATCCTAAAATGCATCCCAATCCATCAAGTTTGTAATGTATAGACGCCAGCTCCACATTGTATACCGAGGCTGGTCTGTATTTCAATCTGCTCATCATTCATATCACAGAATCGTTCTTGCTGTGGCCATAATTCATGTCCTGATCCATCCAGAACCTATCCAATCTACTATCAAAACACTGGATATTGGCCGCATTAAAGACCTCGTGTGGAAGGCCATTCCATATGTCTGTCACTCGATTAACAAAGGACTGCTTCCTAATAACCAATCTTGAGTAGTTCTTGTCGATTTTATATTTATGTCCTCTGGTATCAGCCGTGGTGTCCGCCCGTTGAATGTGAAGATTTGACGTGTGACCCGTTTATCATAGATGCCCTGAATGATTTTGTATGTTTCTATGATATTCCCTCTCACCCGCCTGCATTTTAATTGTTGGTATCTGCCGTATCTTTAGCCTCTGTGTGTGGTCAAGTTCCTTTAATAAAGGCAGACGCCTCGTCGCTCTACATTCGACATTTTTCAGTGTGTCAACATCCCATTTCTTGAGCGACATATTGGATCCATCCATTGTGATGCATCCGCTTGTGCTATACCGAGGAAGGGGCATGTTATTTGTATTAGCATGTTTCAGCTGAGTTAAGGGTGTGTGATACGCTATGATTTATGTCCGACAATTTTCGATGGCATTTGTTCATGCCCCAGTAAATCCGTCGATTTTAGTTCCTTTCCAGCTCTTATATGCACCCTGCCAGCGATTTGATGCGGTACAGTCATTCACTAAAACTAGCTAGCGGCTGTCAATGGTCGCCACAGATTTCGTCCGGAGTGTATATTCGCTCGTAATTTTATATGATAGACCTTAATAAACCTAAAGTGTTATATGTTTCCGGTGAGAACAATCATTCCTCTCCACGTTGGCATCGAAAATTAAGCGATGCAATTAATTATATGAATTTAAGCGTCGCTTATCCAACCGGGGTGTCAAAATTGGTTTCACACCTAGTGTATATTATATATAGTAGGTATATATACATCATGTAGTAGGGGGATATGTGGTAGTGATATGGATGGACGAAAATTCAAAGGCCTGTGGTTAGACATATACAACTGGTTTGTTATTAATTACAATACAATACTGCCTTAAATACTTGCAAAATTTTACATAAAAGGGATTTCTCCAAATATGACGTTTAGAAAAAGTCTGCACTATTAATGTTGTATTTGTTTTTAATGATCTTGAAGACTTCAATTAGGTCCACATGCAACCTGCGGTACCTTAATGACATTAGGTTTAATGATCTTGAAGACTTCAATTAGGTCCCCACGCAATCTGCGGTACTTTAATGACATTAGGTTTAATGATCTTGAAGACTTCAATTAGGTCCACATGCAACCTGGGGTACCTTAATGGCATTAGGTTTAATGATCTTAATCTCATTTCGTAGCTTAGATTTCTTAGTTTTGGTATAAGTTTCGTAGCCCTTCGCCGTACATTTTCCAGAGTTATGGACCGTCTTTTGTATTTGGGAGACCACACAGCATTGCAATATTCCAAGACAGGTCTCACAAGTGATCTATACAGTAAGTTGAATGTGGCTGGTTGTATGCGTGTTATAGTTCGTTTGATTACATCCAAAAGAGAATTTGCTTTTTTAACTATAGTATTTACATGTGTATCAAATGATAGTTTGCTATCGATGTAAACACCCCAAATCCCTTTCACAATCAGTGGACGTAATTGGGGAGCTTAAGCTATTTCCTAATGTATTGTATCGTTGGCCTGGATTGTTTGTACCTAATGGTAGAACATGTATTTTCTCTTGGTTAAAAGTAAGCCAATGCCAATCTTCTGCCCATTTGTAAGCGTTGTCAATATCCTGTTGCAGATCTGATAAGAAAGGATTGCCAAACACCTTTGTATCATCGGCGAACATCTTACAATCATTGATTAGGTTATCTGGTAGATCATTTATATCGACCAGGAACAGAACAGGGGCAAGAACACTGCCCTGTCGTACTCCGCTGGCTACAGATTGCCAGTCTGATTTAGCTTTGTTTATTTTGACCATCTGTGTTCGATTGGTTAAGAAGCTTTCAATCCATTTTACAATTTTCTCGCCTATACAATATGATTTAAGTTTTTAAAGTAATCTTCTATGCGGAATGCTATCAAAAGCATGTTTAAAGTCAAGGTAGATTACGGCTACAGGTTCATTTTTGTCTAACATTAATATTATGGTGTCAAGGTGACAGTGAAAATGTTTTGCTGAGCAGTAAGAATAAACAATTAAAATTATAGAAATGTAGTGTGATAGTTATTTTATAATTTTACTGTTAATTTCGAGTGACTAAAATAACCTGATTGAAAACTACCTCCGATTGAAAATACCCTTCACTACCATAAGCCTGTACACATATAAAATTAACAAAGATTTTAGTAATGTAGGCGTGACTTTGCAACATTAAGCGAAAAAATCATCATTCCTAGAATTATTGTACTTATGATCAGGAAATCAACACATATATGCTCTGTTTGACAACAACTGCCCAGCCATAGCCGATGTTGTCTGGCACGAAAACTGGTAACCCATTGTTTTTCTTTGGTTTATACACTTTAAAATCAAATTAAAATGAACAAAGATCGAAAACAAAGATCGAAATGCATGGTCTGTTCTAATTGAAACCTCGCTTTTCGTCCAATTTTTTAATGAAAACATTAAAAATAAATTACCGTATGTGAAGTTAAAGTTAAAGTTAAAGTTAAAAATATGAAAGAACGCAGGCAATACCTTTATGTTCTGCTCCATGTCAGAACGGTTATACATATATGTAAGTATAACTGTACAGGACAGATATATACAACTGGTCGACAGACGACCCTATACAAGCTATTGTACATATTATACTGCACGCATATATAACGTCAGCAAGCTACCGGAGATCCGGAGATAGCGCTAAGCTCCTTGACTAGAATATATATTCATATATACCTACATATATACATACATACCTACATACATATACATATATACATTAGACTCGGCCAGTATGTATCGAAAGTTATATTTTTGTGATAGGCACTGAACCCATGCGTGTTCTGTGTTGACAGAAACGTATATTTCTATTTTTTTAAATGAAGTTATTTGACAGTTGAATTTTGCATAACACCAGATAATGATTACAGTTTGTTTATTCAGAAAGAAAACTCGTAATATATAGTGAAATCTCACTACCATTGCTGTTTTCTATGCGGGGTCCATACTTCTGATATTTATGCCTTTGTAAATATACACGCAATCAGGTGATGGCGCAACAAAACAAAAATAAAAACAATATCCAAACAACTTTCAGATCGTTTCATGTCGCAGACATAGAGATGGATCTATTTTTCAGAGATTGAGCAGAACACATGGTTGAAATATTACTGCGTTGTATTTTTCAAGGAGAGTAAAATGGCAGGGGGACCAGTCACTGGGGCCCCGCCATTGCCTGGGGGACTTTATGCTGATTTTTTTAATGAATAACCGGTCTCCTTTATAATGGCGTTTTATAAGATAAGGTCGACAGATGAATGATATAACCAAACGGGTGTGGGGTGGGTGGGTGTGACCTATATGGAGGGTAACGTTTCTGCTCCTTTTAAACACGTAACGTATATATTAAATATTAGAACTATAAACAATTTAAGTCAAAAATAAAATGACATGCGATTTTTAGTTGAATTACCTCCTTTGCAAAATAATCAGACAAATATGAGATGATATAGTCTGATTCACATATCTGTGGTAAATTTTGAAGACTGTTTGCTGGTAACATTTAATTTCGGTTAATGACAAGTCTATGAAAACATAGTTATAATAAAAAATACAAATTCCTGAAGACTAGTTCACCTATTTATCAACTTTAGCGCCGCAATCCAAGTCTTTGTCTTTTCAGGCATATTGGACTTTATAAAATGCACAGAAAATATAGTGTTTTTCTTTTACACTAAAATCTCATAGCTGGGTTCGTGTTTGATTTAACACTCGATCATAGGCGTATGAACAGGTGGGGTAGGGGCGAGGGCCTCCATCCCGTCCCAGGTTTTTCTTCTACCATCGTGTATCCCGGCCATAGCGTCTATAGTTTTTGCCCCACCCATACATTAGCCACCCCACCACCACCCCAGAATACATTCATAACCCCCCCCCCCCCCACCCCCCTGGCACTACCAGCGTTAGTGTTAACACGGTCGGTGTTAGTGTTAACACTACTGGTGTTAACACCTGGCTTGGTGTTAGGGATCAGTGTTAACACTAACACTAACACTAATACTAACACTAACACTAACACTAACACCCAGACTTGACCTCACCCACTATGCGGTCACATCCAACAAATTCCTAAAATAAATTTATCTCGAGCGCTTGAGATAATTATCTCGAGCGCTTGACATAATTATATAGAGTTATTAAGTCGAGCGCTCGAGATAATTTTTCCGCAGACATCTATCCAATGTATATATTAGGATATTAACTTTGAAGGGTTAAATTTGACACTAAATAAACATTATATGCACACCTTGTTTTCACGGATTACTTGTATAAGGTCTGACAAGTCCAAACCACGCAAAATCTCATTCATCTCTATCATATAAAAAGGCTTACAATAAGATGTTGCTTTTTATGGCCTCGTTTCAAAGTGTTACGTCACGGCTGCGTTTTAAAGTGTCACGTCTCAGGTTCACGTGAGACATCGTATCGCGCATTGCGTCAGACATCGCATCGCGCATCGCGTCAGACATCGCATCGCGCATCGCGTCAGACATCGGATTGTGACAGACATCGCATCGTGCATCGCATCAGACATCGCGCATCCCATCGTACGTCGCGCCAGCCATCGGACATCGCATCGTGCATCGCATCAGACATCGTGCATCGGATCGTGCATCGCGTCAGACATCGTGCATCGCATCGTGCATCGCGTCAGACATCGCAGCATCGCATCGTGCATCGCAAGCTCGCATCGTGCATCGCCATTTCTACAAGGCGATGACGCGATGGCCCTTCTAAGCCATCATATAGATAGCCACATACCTGGAAATCAATCAGATCGTTGAAGACATCGACTGAAATCAGCTTTTTGCACATCATATACACCATTCTGATTTGCGCCTCGGGACCTTTCTTTCCGTCCAATAGTTGACGATCATATTCTATATTTGACACTATCACTGATTTTTCTAAACCCCTTCGCACCATAACAGCGATCTCGGCCGCTTTGTGATCGTGAGACGCGATATGACGATCCAACATTTCTAATTGAAATGGATTTGTATTGTTTTAAATATTATTTCCCTGGTACATAAAGGGCACCGCTTTAGGGAGGCGGCTAGCTCTCATGACGTGTGATCAGGCTTTGTTTGAGTAGCTCTTCTGAGAACATACTGAGCCGTGCATTGATTGGTCAAACAATCATTTTAGCCAATGAAACTAGGAGAATTTGATAAACTCCCATTCCTAAAAGAAACCCGGTCTTTGTTCGCCGGGATCTTCTCTACTCGGTGTTAAAGAAGAAGTACAGTGGCAAAGAAAGTCAAAAGGTAAAAAAAAGTATTGTAATACAACTCCTCTGACACTGTTGGACAGATTTCAACCAAATTTGGTATGTAGGTTACCCATATTTGGCCCCGCTCCCAGCTGGTGGAGGAGGGGGGGGGCGTGTGTGTGTGTCAAAAGTACATGAAATTGATTGCAATGCAACTCCTATGAAATCGTTAGACTGAACACAACCAAATTTGATATATGACTTACTCCTACGATTGCGAAGTGCAAGAGGCCATTTGGATTTGGCTCCGCCCCCAGGGGATGGTAGAGGGGTTAAAAGATCAAATCTTAGCCTGCAGAAATTGATTGTAACGCATCTCGTCGGAAACCGTTGGAAGGAATTCAACCAAATTTGATATGTGAGTTACCCATATCAATATGCAGTGGATGCCCACCTTTACATTTGGTTCCGCCCCCAGGGGTGGGGAATGAGGGTCAAAAGACCATGAAATTGATTGTAATGCAACTCCTCTGACACCGTTGGACAGAATCCAACCAAATTAAGTATGTCAGTTACCCATATCAATGTGGAGTGGATGAGCACATTTACATTTGGCCCCATCCCCAGAGTGTATGGGATGGGCGGCGTGTGTGTCAAAAGGTCATGAAATTGATTGCAATGCAACTCCTCTGACACTATTCGACGAAATTCAACCAAAATTGGCATGTGAATTACCCATATGATTGCCGAGTGTAAAATAACATTCACATTTGGCTCCGCCGCCGAGGTGTGGGTTGTGGGGTGTGTCAAACGTTCAAAGCACTGAACGTATGGTTTTGCGATGACGTATCATCGACCGATCAATCTAGTTTTGGAAGAAAAGGTGGGGATTATGTGATACGACCTGTGTGTGTGTGCGTGCGTGCTGTGTGTGTATGTGCGTGCGTGCGTGCGTGCGTGCGTGTGTGTGTCGTCCGTCTGTGCACTTATTCGATTGTAACGCATCTCCCTCTAGACCGTTTAAGATAGCAACTTGAAACCTTTGGGATGATTATACCTATGGGCAATTTCAAAATTTTATTTTGACCATAACTTCACCCCTCTACCCGCTGGGCCCAGTGGGTCAAAGCGTCAAAATTGGCCAGTAACTATTGATTGTAATGCAACTCCTCCTAGACCATTTCAGATAGAAACTTAAAACTTTGGGGATGATTGTACATATGGACAGGGATGTGCATGACACTTTTGGAATTTTGGCATGACCTTCAGGGGCAGGGCCCTTGTGGTGGGGAATGTGGGGTCCAAAAATTAAACTTTTCCAAAGGTTGTCATGTTGCATACCATTTTCAAGCCAATAATTAGTAGTCTACCGGACAAGGAACTATTGTGATCTTGGGTCAAACTAAGGTTAGGGGGCGGGATCAAAATAATAAAGTAATTATCGATTGTAATGCAACTCCTCCTAGACCATTTCAGATAGAAACTTGAAACTTTGGGTATGATTACAATTATGTCCAGGGATGTACATGGTACTTTTGAAATTGTGTTATGATCCCCAGGGGCGGGGCTCAGGGGGTGGGGATTGTGAGTCAAAAATTAAATTTATCCAAAGGTGGTCATGTCGCATTTCATTTTGAAACCCATTACCCATTGAAACTACATTTCAAGGAATTTATCGTTTTGGGTCCAAGTAAGGGTAAAGCTCGAAGAGGTGAACGCGTGGGGGATTTACGATGGCATGCCATCCACTGCACATTTTGGTTCCTAATTTAAACATTGTCTTGTAACCCGCAATCAAATGGGTACTTAACATACTAAATTTGGTTGTATTCCATCAACTTTGACTTTCTGCACACGCCCCCCACCCCTCCACCCAGCCCCACCATGTGATTGAAGCCTAATATAAACGTCATCTCAATATTATGGGTAACTCACATAACAAATTTGATTGAATTCCACCCATAGGTTTCAGATGAGATAGCCAGATGGATAGACATACAGACTGACTGACGAATGCAATATCCCCTCCTAATTTTTAAAAACACATGAGGACGAGCTACAGTTGCGAATTTAGCATCTTTGTCAGGAATGTAAAAAAATTGACAGACAGAGACAGGCAGACTTATACTAATCGCGAGTCCAGATTGTTTCACATTTTAAATTTTTTCTGATTGTTTTTAGGATTACACATCAGGTTGTGGAATCCTAATGTATGGTCACACCCTTTCATATGTCAAAGTTGTTGCCAACTCAGACCAGTAGTTTCCGATCGAGATATCCACAGATTCAGAATTTGATCCTATCGGAATCCAGGTACTTTTATACGGATCATGGCCAATATTGACGGCAAGTTTCTTCATGTTAAAATTTGAGCCAAATCGGATCAGAAGTTTTTGAGACAGTCACAGCTAAAAAGTATATGAGAAAGCAAAGCCTGGGAAATAGAAATGCCTGGATTGTGATTTCTTTACAGTCATGTGAATGTGATAGTACTTATTACTAATGAACACATACAATAACACCAAACACCAACAAACATCATTTAGAAATCCTAGAAGAAAGTACCTTGTTTTGATTAAATTATTTAAATATATTGTCCACTTCTTCTGAGCTGTCAGTCCTTTATCATTTGTTCTTGGCGATGCGGATCTCTCTCTCTCTCTCTCTCTCTCTCTCACTCTCTCTCTCTCTCTCTCTCTCTCTCTCTCTCTCTCTCTCTCTCTCTCTCTCTCTCTCTCTCTCTCTCTCTCTCTCTCTCTCTCTCTCTCTCTCTCTCTCTCTCTCTCTCTCTCTCTCTGACACTTTAACCCGGTGGTGGTCAAGCTGGAAATAGCAGGCCTCTGGATCTATCTTGTGAATGTTGGTTTACAGATCAAGAGACCATTTTTTGAAGATTTAACATTGGAATTAGTGGCATGATAACATCAAGTCAGTGATTCCGGTGGTAAACTTTAAGAATTAATCTTGGCCTGCAAATGAACAGTTACCAAACAAAATTTTAGATGTTCTTTAGACCAATCTTGCCTATAAACTCTTTAATAACTAAATTTGGTCAAGAATATTGACATATCTGCTTATTGAATGTCCATTCGCAGGCCAAGAGAAGACTATTAAAAATGGACTACTGGTATGTCTGACTCGATAATTGAGTCAGTCATTCCAGTGATAAATTTTCAAAACTAATCTTCTTATGGGCTGCAAAGGGATATTTCTAATACAGCACTTATTTTCTGTCAAAAATCTGTTAAAAAGGGCTGACCTGTATGACTGCCATGCAATTTAAATTTTACTACTAAATGCTATTTCATGAGTTTTGAATCAACCCCCTCAAGTGGTTTCGGAGAGTTTTAAAGAGGTTTCTAAAAATCGGCCAAGATCCAAGATGGCCACTCTTCAAATTGGCTGAAAAACAAGATTGATTGGTCAGGAAAATTGAAAGCTTTGCTTGGTGAATGTCCATTTGCAGGTGAGCCTGTCATTGCAGTGGTACACTTTTACAAATGGTCTTCTCTTGACCTACAATTTATGTACATTTTTGCAAGATCATTGCAGAATCCGAAACCTTCTGAATCACTGAGCAAAAATTCAAATTTTCTTGGAAAATCTTGACCATTAATGGGTTAATTAATTTAATCCTTTCCGCAATCAATTTCTCATCTCCTTCCCAAGGCAACCATACAGGAAGTGTTAATTAATTTGTTAATTTGTTAATTAACCTGTTGCAGCAACATATATTTGGCTTCCAGTCAAACTAATTGCAAAATATTTAACATAATATGTTAAATACGTTAAAGGATAGGCCCCATACTTTTTCAGGTATTTGTCGGTGAAAGGGTTAAGTATCATTTTGAGGTACTGTTGACATAAGAGGGGTTATTATATAAAAGTGTATCTGTGATAGGAAGAGTGAAAACTTGTTTTATAGCCATTACACCTAGCTTTTGACGTTCATCAAATAGACGTGCAACAGCTGTCAGAATCACGTTTCCATTGGAACTGATTTGCTGTATTAATACGCTAAACCACACAACATGAGATATTTGTATTTGTATTTAAAACGTAATATAATAAGGTAAATGCTGGGTTCTCACCAATTTTAGCCGTAATATCCAAAATCTTGGCGCATCAAATGATTACCAACACGCAAGCGAGCTGACAGAATGTTAGCGAGTCAATTTTCCGTCGTACGCAGATCCCATGATATTACGTCATAAGCCGTTCGTTCGGGTGTTCGAGTTTCGTTTTCGGAAGGTACGAAAATTGGCTCTTTTGATATGAAATTTTATATGAGTAGTAATAGTCTATAAAAATATTATATAACCATATCATTATGTTGGCATATACTGAGTTATTTCCATACACTAACGCACTAAGTTGGCTTAGCGTTTTACCTACACTTTAACACGTTTGAGCAATAGCTTCTATTCATTCGTGTATTACATAATATGTATAGCCATTTGTTTGAATTGATACGTCCGATTAGTATGTTATTCCAGATTAATTTCTAAGGTGAGATTTAATTTAATCACTCCTTGACTATTCGCCTGCTTAAAACATTAGAAACTAGCGATGCACGTTAGAATTACCAGCTTTAGGGCAGACTTAGTTGCGCGTCCCCTGCACGTCCTTTGTGACGCAGAGGGTTACATTTTATGCGTCCTGGAGCAAATTGTGTGCATATATACGTGTAAAAGGAGGCATAGTGGGAACACTGGTTAGAGCGACAAGATTCTCGGGACGTACATGTACGGGTGGATGTACTGGACGAAAGCATAATACCCCCGCTACACGTAATAATTTGACTGGAAACCATTGCTAACAGAGGGGTATAATAACAGCAGTTGACGATGTTGCCCTTCAAAAACTATTTGAAAACAATTTGTCCGAATTGAAGTGAGTATAAAGGCATTCAAGTTAAATTACCTAAAATAATCAGTGATTTTCTGCATGTAATACACAGTCATGACAGTGAATCGGTGTCAATAATTTGAATTTCAAGTATTTGCATATGCATTTGAAGATTTGAAATTTCAAGTATTTGCATTTGCATTTGAAGATTCTCAAAAATGAAGCATTTGCATTTAAATACTTTTAAAAGTATTTGCCCACATGTCTGTTAAGTAGCAATAAATAACTTACATGCAAATAACGACTTGTATGCTGAAGAACTGTTTACATATGTTGGAGTGGAAGCGTTGTTTCTGCAGTTTATAGTTGTTGGCCATGGTTCGCTCTTCAGTGTCTGCTGGGAAGATGATATTTTGGTCAATGTTATACATATCGTGAGTGTACTTTTAAACTTTGATTGTCACCTTTGAGGCACCGATACACCAGCCTTGGCAGCTTGAGTGCTTGTAGTCTCTCCTCATAGGGTTGAGGCACCGTTTTGGTTGCACGGTGTTGTACATTTTCCAGCAGTTGAACATACTTTTTGTACAGTGGTGACCTCACAAAATTTCCATATTCCAGATGGGGACGCACACAGCTTTTGAACAACAGGACTAGCGTCTTGGGGTCGAGGTTGTCAAAAGATCTTCTGATCATCCCGACTAGTCTGCTTGCTTTGTTTGTGGTGATTTCTGCGTGTTTGCCGAATTTGAGACTGCTGTCCACATACACTCCCAGGTCTTTTTCACAGGTTGTAATCCCTCGTGTTGTAGTCTGGCTGCCATCTTTCATATATTGGAGGTGGTTATCCGCTTTTCCTGGGTGCATGGAAGATTCAAGATTGTTTATTTCATGCTTAATATAAAATATACATACATCACAATTGGGCAGTCCCTCAAAGGCAGAGCCTCTGAATCGATGGACCCGCTACACACAAAACAAGACATTATAATATATAGGGTGATCATGGCGATAGTTTAGACAAACATTCGTAATGTAATAGCGCCTGTACAGGCCTAAACACAGAAACAGGACGTCACATCTATTTTTTTTACTATATTGTCATGATTGTTCTACATGAAGTGTATTCTACATATAAAGGATCTTCATATTATTTTGTATTTAGATTCCAACTGGGATTTTTATTATATTGAACGGATTAAGCAAATTATTTAGTTACGGATCAGCCAATCGTTAGGTTAGGGTATGGTTTGAATGGCTATATCCTTATTCTCACGAAAAGTGGTGACTCACGTTTATTTCTGTTATTTAATTTTCTTGCTTTCTTCGTATTGCCTTACTTATTAAAATGGTGTAGACTTTGAAAACATTATGGATAATTCTATTTATGGTGTTTTAACCAGATTTCGTGGCAAACCGACAGCCCATAGTAAACCTATGGGTGGGGTTAGAATCAAGATATAGCCGTTTGAATTAATTTATGGTACGGATTAACCAAATTTATGGTACCGAATGACTGGTATTCCAAACACTCCGTCACTGAGCAATAACGAAAACTGGTGATCTAACTATGTTTACTTGTTTCTGCTGTGCATACCTATGTCAGACAAGAACCGTTCTCAACCTATCTCTACTTTGTTCAGTGAAGATTCCATTTGGCGGTTGAAGATGCGAATACGGATATTCATACAGATAGTTGTTAACTTCCACCGTTTCCTCTTGTTCCGAATGTTCCTCCTGGAGCACCGCATAGGTGTGTGTCTCAGGATTCAAGATTCAAGATTAGATTCTCGATTCTAGATTATTTATTTGTTTACTTATGTTTACTTATGTTGTTTCTGACAGCAGGCTAATGCCTCAATGGTCAGTTCTTCTTCATCATGATACTGTGCACTTTCACTTCCGGTTTCTATCGATGCTGTATAGTCATATACCAATGGCTGATCTTTCCAGTATTTGTCTAGATGGGACTTGAAGGTAATTATCGACGGAGCTTCTACAACATACTGAGGTAATTTATTCCTGATTTTGGGGACACGGACTGGAAGACAGTTTCTGCAGACGTCTATTTTTACCATCAACTGGAAAATTTTCTTATCATGACCCCTGGCGTCTTTTCTATCGACTACCTCGTCTCTTAGCTTGGGTATAGATCCTACTTCTTCATCATATACACCATGCAGAAGTTTGTATACTTCGATCATGTCACCGCGAACTCTGCGAAATGCCAGTGTGGGCAATTGCAGTAACCTTTCCTCATAGCTAAGATCCCTTAGACTGGGCATCTGTTTGGTTGCTCTCCTCTGCACATTTTCTATGAGTGTTATCACTGACTTCTTGTATGGGCACCAAACAGCTGCAGCATAGGCGAGATGGCTCCTTACCATTGCCTTGTATATTGGGATGACGTTTTTCTAATTTAAGTTGGTATATGCACGTCTAATAATTGCAAACATACTATTTGCTTTGTTCACCGTTTCTGTTATATGTCTTTCGAAGTTTAATGATTCATCTATGACCACTCCAATGTCATTTTCTTCCTCGAATTGCACGATTTCATGGGTTTTTCCATCGGCGATGATATGGTAGTTCCTAGCACCTTCGTGTATCCTAATTTACCTACATACTTTCAATACAGGTTGTTTGCTTAATGCATTGCCTATTGTAGCGGCAGAGACCTAACATTAAGCATACATGTACAATTACAAACAAAACTTAACATAGAATGTGAGATATACTTGTAAATATTTAGATACGGTACTGAGTTAGGTAGACATAGAAAAAAGAACAAACAATACAATACATCTATGTTTTTTCCTTTTGGTTATTGAGATTAGAGATTAGTATTTGGGGGTGGGGTGGGGTGGGGTGGGGGTGTAAAAGAACAGGGGTGGGTACATGCCAAATACCCTCGCTCACCCCGTAGCTTGCTATTTAGTAGTTGCACTTGTTGAATTGCGTCAGTTTGAAAGAAGCGGTAGTCACGATAGCAGTGACAGTGCATTATGGTGTTGTTGTATAGTAGTAGTAGTAGTAGTAGTAGTAGTAGTAGTAGTAGTAGTAGTAGTAGTAGTAGTAGTAGTAGTAGTAGTAGTAGTAGTAGTAGTAGTAGTAGTAGTAGTAGTAAGTAGTAGTAGTAGTAGTAGTAGTAGTAGTAGTAGTAGTAGTAGTAGTAGTAAGTAGTAAGTAGTAGTAGTAGTAGTAGTAGTAGTAGTAGTAGTAGTAGTAGTAGTAGTAGTAGTAGTAGTAGTAGTAGTAGTAATGATAGTCGCTATGGCAATGATACAGGGAGTGTGTGGTTTTGTTTATAATGTTATTATGTTATCCAGATCTAGTATGTATTGAGTATGCTAGTTTTATTTATGTCTTTGAATGATTTTAATGTTATTTCATCATCATTACAATGTATGAGGCCTGTGTGGCCTTTGGTCGGTAAATTTATTCCACACTTTGACGGCACTAGTTGAAATTCTACGTTTTGTTGTGTCAGTTCGTGTGTAACTAATGTGGAGATCATGTTTGTTCCCTGTGTTGTATGTGTGGATTTCGATATTGTTTGGAAAGCTGTGGGTTACACATAGTTGTATGTGTGGGTTTCGATGTTGGTTGCAAAGCTGTGGGTTATAGATTTAGATGGGATTTGTGATGAAAGGCTCTGGCAATGTTGATCATCTATGACTTAACTATGTCAGTGAGTTTAAAAAGTTTTTGTGTCTTAAACATGTTTTGACCCATTGCTGTCTTTTAAAACTATTTTAATGCATTTTTCTGCATGCTTTGTATTTTTGTTGGTTTGCGTTTTTGTGTGTTTTGCGTGAGGAGGTAAGCTCATGACGAGCCTCTTATTGGTGGATTATTCGGGACCTGGATCAACATTAATACTGCGCTACTGCCTAACAGAAGTGCATAATAGTATTATGGACTTCTGGTATTACATAATGCTGATGACGGGCTTACAGTCGGTGCCTCAAGCGAGTGAACTGCCAAGACAAGAAGAAGAAGAAGAAGAAGAAGAAGAAGAAGAAGAATGCTTGGGGCTGCTAACGAAGTGGTAAATCGTGGTCAGATGGGTGACCGCCAAACTAACGATCACTTCTGCACTGATACTAAGTTCAAGGGGCATCAGCCTTCATAGCCCACGCCATTCACAAGACACGTCCTATTGCATGGGGACGCAAATCTGTCGGCCCATCATATGGTGTCTGTGCCATGGGTGATGTAAAAGAACTCACTCTGAGTGTCAGGACCTGTACCGGGAGCTCAGTTGTGAATACGCTCTGATAGTGTACATAGTAGATTTTGGTTGTCAATCCTGCAGCCGGTGTGTCACTGACAACTATGTCTGAAGTCCTCAGTACAGGATTAGCGCGCCGATTAGGCACACCCTCCAGCATAGCTGTGGGCCTGCTCTAAAACAATTTCTACTTCTACTTCTACCAGTTAATGGCCGCCATCAGCACTTTGGTGCGTATGCCATGGATGAAGTGTGCGTAAATTGTTAAAAACATTTTTTGTCTTTTTCTAACATATAAGATAAAAACAGCCTTAGGAATTTTAGACAGTAGGGAGGAGAGTTTTGAAGGTATCTTGCCTCTCGAATGCTACCGTCTCTGATGGTAGAGCATTCCAGTCTCTGATTGTCCATGGAAGGAATGATTCTTTCCAGATGTAGTACGCTGAATGATCTTGGGTGCGTGCTCCGAGAAAACCCGTTCGGTATGATTAGATGATCACTCATGTCACTGATTTTCATGTTGTTGGCCCTTTTATATAACATTATGAGTCTGACATTTCTTCGTCTCTGTTCCAAGGATGTCCATCTTAAGTGTGAGATCATGTCATTTAGACTGGCACTGCGTTGGTGCTGTTTGTTACATATCACGCTGCACACCTTTGGGACATCTCTAGGCAGTGGGAATCTATATCGTTGTAGGAATCCAATACTGAGCTAGCAAATTCAACTGATGGCCGGATGTTGTTGGTGACCCCCTGAGATGAGCATATCTAAAACCTTGTAAATAAGTTAATGATTCACTGTACTGTAAACGCACATGCCACGCTCTGTGTGAGATATGTGGCTGGTGGGTTCAGTGGCATGCGACACTGTCAATCTGGGCGGTGCTTTCACAAAAGGTTGTAATCTACGATCCATGAATAACGAATAACATGGTAGTTAACAGTAATAGTTAAGTTCTAGCTAAATCTGTTAATGATTTTTTATTTAGATGAGTGCTGCCAGTTCAATATTTTCAACTAGCAATCGATTCCGCGCCAATAGTTAGTTCAAGGGAACATCACCCTTCTCAGCCCACACCAACCACAAGGCAAATCCTATCGGGTGGGGCGGGGGACCTAAAACCTTCGTCCCCTTCTGGTGTGGTGTCTCTGTCATGGGTTGACCCTAAGAGAACGATCTCTGAGTGTCAGGCCTTGTATCAGAAGTCCAGTGGTGAATAACCTCTGATGATCAGATGGTGTAATGTAAATAGTAGATGTCAGTTTTCAGGCGTGCATCCGATGTGTCCTTGACAGCCATACCTGAGAAATGGAGATTAGACACACTGCGCAGCATAGCTGGCAGCTTGTTCTAAAACAATCTACGCCACAGCTGTCATCGCCGCTGTCGGTGACCCCCTGAGATGCGCACTTCTAAATAGGTGAATGATTCACTGTATTGTAAAAGCACATGGTACACTTTGTGTAGGATATGTGGCCTGTGGGTTTGGGTGAATGTGACGGTGTTAGTCTTGATTGTGCTTCCGATTACAGGAGGGATCTACGATCCATGAATAACGATAGCTGGTCTGGGGACAGGTACGTCACACTAATAATTAGTGGCAACTGATAACATACCAGCGCGTTATTTTACAGCAAAGATAACTGTACGTGTAGTTCAGAGATTTAGTCGTATCTCACAGCTAATATTCCTTTAAACTGATTCTTGAGTACAATTGTTTCACCACGATAGTGACATACAATTCTAACGAAATCTGCCCAGCTGAAAGTGGTGATGCTGTGTGTCTATGGGGTTTGGTTAAATCTAGTGGAATAACATTGCTTTAACAATACTAACATTTGGATTCAGGAAAACCAATCCCTGTTACTATTCCCATTGTATGATCATAATTCCACAGCAAAATTCTTACTCAACATTTGTCACACTCAGTATTACATACCAGATAAGGAATCACAAGTGTCTACTCTATGCTTGAATTTCAAGTCTTGTCTATTTTTGGTATTGTGGTTTATTGGCTGTGGTATTTAGGGCACATGTATTCATTGATGGGAAAAGTTAGCCCCCACTCCCACCCACCCCCTTAACTACTTTAAAACGTTGGCATATGAAGACAAGAATCATTAAACCAGAAACAATATCATCACCCGTCTACACCTATCCAAGTTTAACTAGGAATCGTGTAATAAATTATAAAACAGACATTGCCACGAAAATACATAGTAGACAATTGTGCAAAAAGTCCTACATATTTCCAAAATTAACTTTGTTGTGAATTTTACATAACACAGAAAATCCCAAAATCCGTTGTTATGAACAGTTGGTATAAGCTATGGCAGTGTTTCACTATATATAGAATATAATCCTTATTTCAAGCTCACCTCACGCATGTAGACATAAATTGCATTCCATGTGCTCGATCTTTGACTAAATGCAAATGCAAAATGGCGCTAGAACAGATTTATATTATTATCTAATAAACAGATGCTAATTGATCAATCACATGCAAGCTTGATGTTCATGAATTTTCACTGCATGCTAAGTCTCGACCAATCAAACACCTGTAATATATACACATTTACACACAGTTCACATTCAATATACACACGCGTTTACAAACAGAGCACTTACATTCATACACATTTACAAATGAGGACACCATGATTTTTCATGTACATAATTAGATCTTAATTGTTCATAGAAATAAGCAATTGCAAATAGAGGACTATGAATTAAGCCATCTCTTTGAAGAAAGTCCACTGTTTGTCGGTCTATATACAAGACCTAGTTCTGTGTTTGTACCAAAAGCGTAAACATACACACTCACACACACACACGCGCACACACACACACACACACACACACACACACACACACACACACACACACACACACACATACACACACACACACACACACACATCGTCTAAGAAATTACTTATTGTAATTTAGAGCACGACCCTACTCTACCGACCACCTTCAAGAGTTCCTTACGCTGATCAGATTCATCTGTTGACAATCGTCCCATCATTCTGCTGTAAAGCATTAATGTAGGATTCCAATGTATCCACCAATCACATGACGTCACGATGAATGACGCAGCTAAGTGCGTCACGAACGTTTAATGAAGCCTTCCATTCTTAGCTATTCCCTGCCCATCTCCAGCTAAACTTCATCAACATCTCTGAGCTCCCTGACTATCAATTTCCAGAAAACTATATGGGTAAGCTATTGAATATTTTGGAATTAATTTGACTGGGCGCTGTTTATTGTTTGTTTATTTGTTGCATGTTTATTAAATAGTAGAGACATACAATCCGTACAACGTGTCGGACTATTAAGAGTTAAAGACGGGGAAAATAGAATTATTTATGACATAATGATTATGACGTCATCCTACACGCCGCCTAGCTGATTATGACGTCATATGACGTCAGATGAAAGATGGATACTTTGGAAAGATGAATTGACGACGGATTAAGGGTTGTTGTACAAATTATATGTCTTTACTATTTAATAAGCATTCCGTTGAATACTTTGAACTAATTTGACTGGGCGCTGCAGCAACAGCGCCTAATCAAATTGGTTTCAAAATATGCAACAACTTACTTATATAGTTTTCTGGAAATTGATCGATGGGATCGATCCCAACACGGGCGAAGTGAGAGTGGAGATTGTTTAAGTTGAGCGGGGCATAGATAAAACTGTGTTTCTCTATTATATAAGTATTCTGTCTCATCCTCCTGCCCTTTTGGTTGATATTGACCTTTAACCGTTTGACCCTAAAATCAGGACATATTTTAGACCCCAAAGGGTAACATTTGACCAACGTTTTGATCAAGATCCCTTCAGTAGAACTTGAGTTATAGCGTCGGAGATCTTTTCACCGTTTTGATTACATTGAGCTTGACGTTTGACCTTTTGATAGTTAACCGCGTCACATTTTTGGACCTCAAGCCCAACCTGCGATCCAAGTGTTGTGAAGATTGTAGGGACCAGTTTAGATATTCTAAAAGATGATTGCTTAGATCGCGCTGTCTGTAAATACAGGTACAATTAATATTGATCTCTGTGTGTGGCTTCGATTTTTGCTCCGAAACTTTGACATGATAACAAAACAAAATCTGTTTTGGAGACCATTTACGTAGTCACTATTGGAAGACTGACATTCGTATATAGAAAAAGATACATTTTTGATTTAAAAGTTTTTTTTTGGTAATGTAATGGTCTCGATCCTGCATAGAGCATACACGATTTTATACAGCAAATCTGGACCTCTCGCCAATACAATATTTGCTATTTTCAGTAAACACCAGTGAGCACAGCAGGTTTTTTTTTTTTTTAGCAGAAAAGAGCCTTTGGCAGCAACAACTAGTCAAACTAGTCTAAATTTATTTAAAAGAATGTTTAATAAATTTTAGTCTCATCGAAGACATACAATTCAAACATTTTCATGACGTCAGCAGTTTGATGCAAACTTTGAAAACAACATGATCCGTGCTGTGGCTCGTGTGATATCGGCATTTACGTGAAGGTAGCAAATTCTTGCCAGAATTTTGATCATTTCTTGGTATATAAGTCTTGAATTCTAAGACGATTATAACTGACTATTTTCTGTTAACTATTCTGCGTAAGACGATTATGGACTTTATGTCATTTCGATTTGAAATAAATCATATTTTCTGTTAATAATAGGGTAGTTCTCGTGTCTCTGAAGATTCAATTCTCTTTATCACAATGGATGGTCGGCCTTTTGGTATGTCACATCCATCTCTAGCAAAGCTCTGTCCATGTTTTGCCCGCGTAGGGATCTATCGAACCCTGAACTTCATAAATCTCCATTTCGAGAAAACTATTCAATTAAGCTGTTGAAGATTTAGAAACTAATTTTGCCGAGTGCTTATTTCTGTTTATACAATTCGTACAACTAGACAGACTATTACGCATTTATGACGACAGACTTAGATATGCGATCCATGACGTGTTTGATTGGGACGTCAGACTACCTGTGACGTAATTGATTACTTGGCTAACATGGTTAATATTAAACGCTCACCCGCTAAATGGCTTTCGTTCCAAAACAAACGCTAATAAATGATGACGGTACCCGTATCGTGGCATGGCGAATTGAAGGAAGAGCATAATCTTCCCCTACTGCAGCTCTACCGACATTGGAACACGCTGTGTAACAGGAAATATCACCTTCAGTACGTTTGGAAGTTCGGGGGTGTAAAATTCCCATAAAAGTCAGAATTCAAAAATATGACGAGCACACATGTGTTTCCATAATGCTATAATTTCAACAGCTAGGTCGCTCCAAAACACCCCCCTGAACAAACTTGATGTATGTGACCACACAGATCTGCAAACCATTAAAAATCATCGTTGGGCACACAGTCTAATATCAAACGCAGCGCTCTAGAAACTGTGTAACATGCGGCCACTATCTGTGAGGGTTGCGCATGCTGCTAGAATACCAGAACACACGCCTGCTCAAAAAGCACTGGGATTTGCAGTCGTAGATGGCAACAGGTGTCAGGCAAACAAAGGGCACCAGCACATCAACTGGCTAAGTGTTTTGCGATCATACCTCAAAGAACGTAATCTAGGACTATTAAAGACGGGAAAGAACCTGAAGGAGCCAAGGATGCGCGCAGTGGACCAGACACTGGAGAAAGTTTAAGAAAATCTGCTTGCAGCTGAAATAAGTTTTCACTTCTTCAGCTGGAGAACACAGTCACTCATCAACATCATCAATCTGGTTTTCTTGCTAGAAGAATGTAAATAAAGACAGGTCTGGTTGTTTTAAAAACAATATTAATTAATATCGTATTTATCCTGCATTCACATAGACAACAACAGCCAACTAATTATCATCATCGCCAGACCAGTCTGTGTACGTCAGACGTTCAGAATCAATATCTCATTAATCTGAAGTAAATAGCCGTGTGTGGCTATCGGCTGGTTGCGCATCTAGCCGTAATAGTATGCATTAATTGATGTTGTACGAAGATTAGTTAACGGAAAGATAGTCCCTTTTAACCCGTCTTTTAAAATTAAAACGGACGCACCCGAAAAGAGGAAAGAAACCGTTTAATTGCCAATATTTTAAAATAAAATTAAACAGTTTTCATGCCAAGGGAAGATTATTTTGGTAAATTTACCACTGAAAATTGGAAAAATCGCTTTCTGCCCTCGAGACAACTACAGAGAACGTGTTTGACCAAGTTGACCGCCAAAGGGGAAATTGTTAAGAGAATTCGAGTTTTTGATTAGCCAACGTCCATTTTCAGGCCAAGAGAATATTTTTTGGAAAATCTACCACTGGAATGACTGGCTCAGTTACGGTTACCGAGTCAGTCATTACAGTTGTAAATTTTCAAAAAAAATACTATTCTGGTGGCTTGCAACTGGACATTCTAAAGACCAATGCATTGCGAGTTTCTTGGCGGCTTGACAATGGACCTTTCCATTTTAGCTATGCCACGCCCATCTCAAGTTAAGCTTCACCCAAACTTCGATGTATTGGGATTGATCGATCCGGGAATGCCCTAGCTGTCAATTTCCTGAAAACTATACAGGTAAGCTGTTGGATATTTTGTAACAAATTTTACTTGGTGCTGTTGCTGCCTATGGCAGCAACAGCGCCCCGTCAAATTAGTTTCAAAATATTCAACAGAATATTTATTAAATAGTAAAGACTACAATTCGCACAACAACGCATAGTCCGTCTTCAAATATGCGTTCGGGCCGTACTTATCGACATCATTCATTATGATGTCATTCTACACGTCGCGTAGTTGATTATGACGTCATAGGATGGATTGGTAAAGTGGAAAGGTCTATTAAATGTTAAGGTGGCACAAGAAGGGTTAATGTCTGTATCAGGCTATTAATACAGAGGTTAAGATCGACGAAGATAGATTCAGTTCCGGTCCATCCGAAAATGTATTTGGTGATCTTTCAATTTAACCCCTCTTGCGTCAAAAGCGCGGCAAAGCGCTACAAATATTAATTAACCCGTCTTTATTGGCCACATTTTTGTCAAGAAAATCATTATTTTTGCCAGCAAAATTTATCACTGGAATTTATAAAAATAACATTCTATCAAAAGCCCATTTTCAAAATCACTGCAGATGTCGTTTTTACCAGGATTGGCCAACAATGGGGATAATGGTAAATGGTTTGCCTAGGCAATGTCCATTTCCAGGCTAAAAGAAAACGGCTTTTGAACACTTACCACTGGAATGACTGGATCTGTTACCGAGCCAGTCATTCATGTGGTGCATTTTCAAAAATAGTCTTATTCTCTTGGCCTGTAATTGGACATACCTCAAGGTTATTCCATTTAGCCATATGGATCAGTGACGGGATAAATTGACACACTATGGATTAATAAACATTCAGTTCAGACCACGTCTCTGTAGCGGTTTCGATGACATAATAAAATGGCCTAAAAGGCCCTCGAGGCAAGGGTGGGGGTGTTGGTGGGGGAGGGGTGGATATAGCTAACATCGACGTCAGTTCCGATCCAAACGAATCACTAACCATAATACTGAAATCTATGGAATCATCAGCTACTAGAAACATAGGTGTTCATAAAATAACCGAACTAGGTATACTGACGACCTTCTAGTAGTAAAACTGTCAGCAGAGCAGGCAGAGACGCGCTTCTGTCAAAGTGAAGACCTTAAAACAGCAGAAGTTGAGAAGGAACATAACGCCCTGAAAAAAATGGACGTGCATCTGGACCAGATGGCATGAGCAATGAACTATTCAAATATGCAAGTGACATTATCTCAAAACCGATCACGCACCTAATCAATTCCACTTTTATGCACCACGTTCCCATGGACGCTGTAGGCCAAGACATCCTTATCGTTCTACCCATGCCTAAGAAGCCCATCTGCGGCCCATTGTGCTCCTCAACAGCATGCGAAAATCCTATCCAATGTTACTCTATGCCGCATCCGAGACAAGATCGATGTCTTCACCGGATCATGTCAAAGAGGCTTCAACACGGACACAGTTGCACATACATTGTATGGGATCAATGCATGCTTGTATCGGTAGTCATGCCCAAAACACCGGGATTTCCACAAAATGGGCATTGCCTGTCACAAGCCTTCGACACAATTAGACGCTCAAAGATCCTAGAGGTACTACGCCAGGCCAGTTTCAATGAAGATGTGCCACGACTAGTGCGACTGCTGCTTGCAGACACCAAGCTGAGAGTACGAGTCAAGTCAGTCAAGTCTATAGAGTTTGAGACAGCAATCGGCTTCCCACAGGGAGATTGGCTATCCCCTGTGTCTTTCATCTGCTACCTTGCTGCTGCATTGAAATCCGTGCGGGAAAATTCCACAAGACCCAACCCCGCAGTGCCAATACTGGGTATGCCGCTAGAGATGGAATATGTCGACGATGTGGACTTCATTGGCGAGGAAAAGAATTCCCTTGACGAACTCCTCACACTAGCAGCAGACAAACTAAAAATTGAGAATCTCTTTATGAATGAATCCAAAACAGAGTTCACCCACATATACCTCTCTACAAAGAATGGAACTCTAGAAAATGACGAACCACTTCGTGGCGGCGAAGCATGGGTAAAAAGTGAAATCCTGGGCTCTGCTTTGCAGTACGGCTGCCATTGCTGCACGCTGCGTCGTGCGGAACATAGCTTTCCAGTCCTTCTACAAGTTCTATAGTTTATACAATACAACCTGCGTATTCTTGATGTTGTATAACTGTAACTGCTGGGCAGCTCAAAAGACAGCTCTAGACAAACTCGATGTCTGTCACCGCAAACACCTACGCTGGATACCGATAGCCAGACAGCATAATTTCCAATGATGCCCTATACAACCTGTGTAATACGTCGCCGCTGTCTGTCAAAGTCGCCCAGCAAGTATGGCCCATGTTTGGCCATGAGCTAAAGATGCCAGAAGACACTCCAGCACAGAGAGCCTTGGAAATCGCCCTACTCGGAGCCAACAAATACAAAGTCAGGTGAGGACGTCATTGAATAAATCTGCTAAGCGTATATGGAATAAATATGCAATGTTCCAGAAATGTACAATGTTCAATCCAATATGCACAGTGATAATGGTGATTACGTGCAGTTGAAGGGGTGCTAATCTCATCTGAAATGTGGTATTCAACCGATAAATTATGGTTTATAGCTTCCATATCATTCATATCATGTCACGTTCCGTTATCTGTGCCACAATCACCTGCTTTGCAATATCGGGTAAATCTTGAACAGGGATCACCACCATTTTGTCTCCTCTATCGCTAGTGTGTGATATCATTTGAGTGCCAATGCATTACATTCTTTATTATGTAGTAATTGTCTTAATGGATATCTTTAAACTAATTTGACTGGAAGTTGTTGCTGCCCAAGACGGCAACAATTTCCAGTTAAATTAGTTCCAAAATATTCAACAGCTTACCTGTATATGGTTGCTTTTATACCACAGCGTCAAGCTATAGACGGCAACGCTATGACTAAGCGCGTATACCGAGGCAGATAAACTAGATTTCTTTCTGAGTGTTTGAAAAGTAAATCATGACAGCCATCATTAGCTGTAGAAATGTACCAACATTTAGCTACTAAATCCCGAATATCTTTCTTTGACGGGATGACAAAAAGCTTAAAATTCCATACATAGTTTATGAGCGGCCTATTAGATCATCTGTATCTATATCATGAGATGAGGTTAGTTATCCTTTAAAATGATCCACTAATGCAATGATAAATAATGTCCAAAAGGTATTACTCCATCACCATGATATCTCTGGCACTGCGCTGTGTTGATATCACGACCAGAATGGAGTAGCTATGTTAGGAAAATCGACCAGTTTGGCACGGAAATATATGAATTGTAGGATATGTATTTGGTGATTATACAATTAAATACACTTTCCGGTGAGTACACAGGCTGCAATCAGCTCCCAGTCAAATTAATTTTAAATTATGCAACAACCTATCTGTATAGCAGGGTAGAAAAAGAGTAAAATAGAATAATTTCAGATCTTATATTTAAAAAATATTATTTGGACAGGAACCCAGGCCCGGACCATTCACCACTGATGGAGGATGGCCCTCCCCCACCCCTGCCTCATGGACCTAGCAGTATGTGTGTGCAGTGATCACATTTTCTTATTTTCTACACTGCTTTAGGTGGAGTTCACATTAGTGGGTTAACCGGAGGTAACTCTTAACTATGTCCAATGGATTGCAAATATTCGTTTACCTGAGTACAACGAAATTTTGTAACCGATTGAACTTACTTCGGAATTAGCTCTCTACTATGAAGACGACCTAAGTAGACTAATGGTACACTTGAAGCTAAAGCAAGTAGTGTCATGTAATTTTATGGCTCTAATATATCATCGCCGCAGATTGTCAATGGTCTCGGTAATGAGTGCTTTTTCACGCATGTTCGACTCGAAGCCACATAACAGATTTAAATTATCCAAAAGGATACGAGTAAATAGACGCTAATTCACCTTTCCAGAGTACCCGCCCATCATATGACGTCATAAAGAACTGCGTGGTGTGTACAATGACATCATAATGAATGACGTCATGAATGACGTCAATAAGTACGTCACGAACGCATATTTGATGACGGTCTATGGGCTGTTGTACAAATTGTTTGCTTTTCCTATTTAATAAATATTCTGTTGAATATTTTGAAACTAATTTGACTGGGCGCAGGAAATTGATAGCTAGGGCATTCGGGGATCGATCAATCCAAACATGGCGAGGTGTGGGTGGAGCTTAGCTAGTGATGGGCGGGGCATAGCTAAAATGGAAAGGTCCATTGTGTACAGTGAATTACCCGTCCTATTTATTGTATTGTGCACGATATGCCTACGCGTCCTGGTAAATCTGGATTCTATTTATACATGTGTGGATAACTACATAAATAGAGGATCCAGTTTTGGCTATGTCCCGCCCATCTTAAGCTAAGCTCCACCCACACTTCGCCGCGTTGTGATCGAACACTCTGACTATCAATTTCCAGAAGCCTATACAGGTAAGCTGTTGAATATTTTGAAACCAATTTGACTGGATGCTTTTGCTGCCTATGGCAGCAACAGCGCCAAGTAAAATTAGTTTCAAAATAATCAACAGTACGTTTATTAAATAGAACAGATATACAATTCGTGAGTCATGTCTCGCAAAATCTCCATCGGTACAAGTATCTCGTGTGTAATGAATTGCCATTCGCGTTGTAATTTTCGCCAGAATTTAGGGAAAAAGAGAATTAAATCCTGAAAGGGCACGATACATACCAGACAATATGCTGTACATACCAGGCAATATTATTTCATCCAAATCTTGAGGATATAAAGCTCATAGTCATTTATATGAAAAATAGCCCCTCTTAATTCCTCATAAAATTCAAATCGGTGGCACACGAAATGAGGACGAGAATTTGCTTACGCTACGTAGACGCTGATATCTCATGAACCACTGGACGGATCTAGTTGCTTTTAGGGTCTGTATCAAGCTAGAGATACAGGAGTCAAGATGATATCAAAATCATCACGCTCCACAGTGGTGCGTTTACAGTTCGCTACGGAGATAAAATGTGTTCTGACTTGTCTGGTGTCGAATGTTGAGTCTATGTAACCGTATTGTCGCGATTACATGGCAAAATGACCGGCCATTACGTTGGAGGCGTATTCTCAGCATTGAAGCCGCCGCTCAATTTTTAAATTGACAATCTGTACAACAACGCGTATAGTCTGCAAATTAAGCGTTCGTTACGAACTTACCTATGCCAATAATGACGTAATTGATTACAACGTCATCCTTCACGCCACGTAGTTGATTATGACGCCATATGATTGATGGATAAACGGGAATCCTCCATTATATATCGATTCGCTTTCAGCACGTCTTTGCCGTAAGCCCATTCAGTGGGTTTCGACCCTTAATATAAATACCATGCATGCGGAATAGTACGGGGGACCAATGCGAAAGGAGCATTCTGTACGGTTGCGGTATATAATTTTGCAATACAATACAATATAATACAATACAATACAATACAATACAATACAATACAATACAATACAATACAATACAATACAATACAATACAATACAATACAATACAATACAATACAATACAATACAATATTCACTTGTGCCGTGGCGTGCTGTGCAATACAATACAATACACTACAAAAGAATACAATACAACGCAATACAACGTAAGATAACGCAATGCAAAACAATACAATACAACTCAAGGCAACGCAATGTAGCGCAATACAATACAATACAATACAATATTCATTTGTGCCATGCCGTGCTGTGCCGTGAAATACAATGCAGTACAATACAACTCAAGGTAACTCAATGTAAAAAAATGCAATACAATACAACCCAAGGTAACGCAATGCAAAACAATACAATACAACTCAAGGCAACTCAATGCAAAACAATACAATACAATACAGTACAATGCAATAAAAACAATACAATACAATACAACTGAAGGCAATGTAATGCAATACAATGCAATACAATACAACTCAAGGCAACGCAATGCAAAACAATACAATAAAATACAGTACAATGCAATAAAAAACAATACAATGCAATACAACAAGATAACGCAATGCAATACAATGCAATACAATACAACTCAAGACAACGCAATGGAAAACAATATAATAAAATACAGTACAATGCAATAAAAAAACAATACAATGCAATACAACAAGGTAACGCAATGCAATACAATGCAATGCAATACAACACAACTCAAGACAACGCAATGAAAAACAATACAATCAATACAATACAATACAACTCACGGCAAGACACTGTAATACAATGCAATACAATACAATGCAATACAATCAATACAATCAATACAATCAATACAATCAATACAATCAATACAATCAATACAATACAACTCAATACACCGCAATGTAATGCAATACAATACAATACAACTCAAGGCAAGACAATTTAATGCAATACAATACAATACCTTAAATGCAATGAAATACCATAAAATATTTTTTTGGGCTCCAATTAAGGCTGAACATTTAGCGCGCCATAGAAATAAAGATCTTTTACAATGTTACACATATTAGTCGAACATAAGTATCTACATGTATTTACAATGATTTTACTGTTTATAATGTACCATTTTTGTTACTTAGTTCTCTATACATCATAAAGGACTGCCAATTTGACAGACGGCACAAATTGTGTTTCTTCAAAATGCGCAATGTCTGGCGCGGTTACCACACTAAGTCGAACATCAAGAAGTTGCACATGTTTATAATGGACATTTCCAGTTTACCATTCATAATATGACGTCATAATCAACTACGTGATCAGTAGGATGACGTCATAATCAATTGCAGCATGAATGACTCGATTTAGTCCATCTTAAATGGATCATCGACAGATGCCAGTTCTTGCACTAAATTCATGTATTCTCTTGGGTCGTGTGAGCATCAATGGGCTTTCTGGTTAGGCATAGTCCGCATTTTTATTCGTGGCTACCGTATCTGCTCATGCACATCGTCTGTTAAATTTTGTTTGAATCAGAACGTTTGTCAACATCATTTGAATTTTACGTCTTTTCGCATAGTATAGCATTTGGTCATTTACTATCCTTATCTCTATCTAGAAGGAAAATCAACCTATTCTAGTAGGTAATTTTTAGATCCAGAACGGATCTCGGCTTGCTCATGTTGTCGTTGTTGTTAATGTTGTTGTTGTTCTTGTTATTGTCGTTGTTTTTGTCGTCGTCGTCGTCGCCGTCATTGTTGTCGTCGTTGTCGTCGTTGTTGTCGTTATTCTTGTTGTTGGTGTTGTCGTTTCGTCGTCGTCGTCGGCGGCGGTGGCGGCGGCGGCGGCGACGACGGCGGCGGTGGTGGTGCTGTGGACATTTTGTTTCTTTTAACTACTCATTCAATTCTCACCCAATTTCGCTGAAACTTCAAAGACTTATTCTAGGGATAAGTACGGACAATAGTACTGCCCTACTGGGTTTAATAGGGTAGCCAACCTTAAACTATTTTCACTACTTAGTTATTGATGAAAAACTTGAGAGGGATATTCTATGGGTAAATCATGAAGTAATTACGGAGCCGATTTTTAATTCACTGGTCCTGTGAGGCGCTCCGCCCATAAATGTTCTAATCGCTACTCCTCCGTTGTGGATGAATGGATCTCGATAAGACTTGAAATTTTATTTATGGGTAACGCTGAATATGATTACGGAGCCTGATTTTCAATTTACTGACCTGCTGGGTTTTAGAAGGAGGTCATACCATTAGTTGACCTTTCCAGAGTAGTGACGTCATATGACATCATAATCAGCTAAGAGATGTGTAGGATGACCTCATAATCATTACGTCATAAATGATTCTATTTGGCCCGTCTTTAACTCTTAATAGTCCGACACGTTGTACGAATTGTATGTCTCTACTATTTAATAAACAAACTGTTGAATACTTTGAAACTAATTTGACTGCCTATGGCAGCAACAGCGCACAGTAAAATTAGTTTCAAAATATGCAATAGCTTACCTGTATAGTTTTCTGGAAATTGATAGTCAGGGAGTTCAGGGATCGGTTCATCCCAACACGAGCGAGGTGTGGGTGGATGAAATATATCCTGAGAATCAAAAGAACAACTCCATCAACTATGATATGTGGTGAATGGAGCTTTCCATTTTTAACTATACCCCGCCCATCTCTATCTAAGCTCCACTCACACCTCGCTCGTGTTGGGATCGATCGATCTCTGAACTCCCTGACTATCAGTTTCCAGAAAACTATACAGGTAAGCTGTTGCATATTTTGAAACTAATTTGACTAACTGCTGCCTATGGCCTATATAGAAACACAATCTCGTGATTACTATCTTATTGTCATATATGCTCCGTAATATGCAATAGGCGACTATCTATCGACCGCCAATGACGCCACCATGACATATTTGTTAGGGGTGGGGTGGTAGAGAGGGGAAGGTTTGTGCCATTGGCTGGAGATTGGTGGAGGGTCTGAGATGGACCCTCCTAACAGGCGCTGAATCTGAGTGGGGCGGACCTACTTGGGAAATATGATAATTAGATGCTTTGAGAAGCCATTTTCAGCAGTCTGAGTCGTAAACGACATTCTTACTTTTGCATCCTAAATAAAATAACCATATGAAATATCTTCCTGCACATTTTTATTGAGTTTCTTTGGGGTGGTTGTCGAGAAGCAAAGTGGGGGTAACAAAACACTATTGGAGGGGGCATTGCCTCATCACCCTCACCCCCGTTTCGCCGCAAATGGAAACCACAAATTGGTACTCTTTAAATTATTGACTTGATTGTACCGAGTCCTGCTTTCTTGAGCTCACCTCGCTGCACGCTTAGCAGATTTATGTAATGACGTCCTCTCCGGGATTTATTTTTGCTGGCTCCCAGTAGGGCGAATTCCGAGCCACTGTGCGCTGGCGCGTCATCTGCCATCCTTGGCACATGCCCGAACATAGATCATCTTTGATTGGTGATTTTTACAGACAACGGCGATGTATTACACGTCTTGTATAGATCATCGTTGGAAATTATGTTGTCTGGTCATTGGTGTCCAGTCATGGTGCGGATGTGTTTGTTGTGACATGCAACACGTTTGTCTAGGGCTGCCTCTGGAGCTGCCGAGCTGTTACAGCTACACAGCATTAAAGACATACATGTGAATAAACGTAGTGTTTTTGTCAATGGCATGTTTGATCTACGAATCCATAGCTTCCAGTAGGACTGGAAAGCTAAATTCCCCAAGACGCAGCGTGCAGCAATGTCAGAAGTGCTGCAGAGCAGTCACCCCAGGATTGTACATTTCCTCTTTGATTCGCTGCCACGAATTGGATAGCAATTTTCTTTAGTGTTATGCTTTGTCGATGGATATATGTGGGTGAAATCTGTTTTGGATTCATTCATAAAGAAACTCTCAATGTTTGCTTTGCTAGCAGCTATTGGGATTAGTTTGTCAAGGGGTTTCTTTTCTGTGAAGTATACATCATCAGCATATTCCATCTTTAGCGGCATGTTCGGTATCGACCCTGGGTGGTTTGGTATTGTAGAAGTTTCCCGTACAGGTTTCAACGTGGCAGCAATGTGACATGAGAAATGCACATGTCATAGCCTATCTTCCTGTGGGGAACCGATTGATATATCAAACTCTGCAGACTTCACTGACTTGCGTCGTATTCTCAGCTTGGTGCCTGTGAGTCGTAGCCGCACACGTAGTAAGCTTAACTTCATTGCAACTGGCCTACCGTAGTACATTTAGGATCTTTGAGCGTTTATTGTGTCGATGCCAATGTCAATTTTGTGGAAATCCCAGTGTTTTGGGCATGATTACCGACACAAGCATGCGTTGAGCCCATACAATGTCTGTGCAGCTGCGCCCACGTTTGAAGCCACTTTGACATGCTCCACTTAAGACATCGATTTTGCATCGGATGCGACATAGGGTAACATTGGATAGGAGTTTCCGTATGCTATCGAGGAGCACAATGAACCACAGCTTGGATGGGGGCTCGGTGGCTTCTTGGGCTTTGGTAGTGCGATAAGGTTGCACCAGCCTATAGCATAGGTGCGTGATCAGTTTTAAGATAATGTCACTTGCGTAGTTGAATAGTTCATTGCTCATGCCATAAGGTTCGGGTGTGTATCCATTTTTCAGGGCTTTGAGTGCCTTCTCAACCATTGTTGTTTTATCTGATGTTAGTAATGGTCCTGGGTCACTCGAGAACGTGTGCCAGGGCTCATCATCGTTGTCTGTGAAGTTATCTCTGAACCATTATCGAATTGCGTCGGGTTTACCATGGTTAGTCCCGATAAAGTGTCCTTCAGATTTGCGTACACTGGGTGGTAGTTTGCAGTCAGTAACTCTCAGGACTCAGAATTCTTGCCCGCTTTGTGGAGTTTACCCAGTGGCGAACGCAGGTTGTAGTTTGAAAAAGGTCAGACATAATCAGAATTGCCTCTGTATGTAGATGCCATCCCGCAAGCCTTGATGACTTCGTCTCCCAACACAGTTGGTACTTCCGGAGGAGACGGCATGGATGTGTAATCTTTCTCTCCATTGGGATGTTTCATATCATAGTATTTGTGACTTTTGTCATCACAAGATATTAGCTATAAAATATTTATAGAACAGAATGGTTAGTGAAATGTCCATGTGTTTGTTTTAGTTTTGTTTGATATGTATCATGTTCCAAGCTCTCCAAGGTAAATGTTCGCTCAATGGAGGAAGCCATTTGAAGCCATGTCCCGCCCATTTCTAGCTAAGCTCTGCCCACCCTTTGACCATGTTGGGATAAAGCGAACCCTGAATTCTCAGAATCCCAACATCAAATATACAGGCAAGCTGTTGGAAATTTTGAAACTAATTGGACTGGATGCTGTTGCTGCTTGTGCAAGACATTACACAAACAGACTGTTTATTAAATAGAAGAAAATACAATTTGTACCCTTGACGGACTAATCAATGATCAGGACGGAGGTAGATATGATTTGGAGGTTCACCATCTTGTGTTAGAACACACCCAACCCAAGAACACGGATTGGTTCTGAAACATGTGCTAGAACAGGAGAAATCCGATTGAGATAATTGATCATCCTCATACATGATTGTAGTTCTGTTCTTTAGAGGTGGCATTTCCACGATTGCTTGAATATTTTTCGAGTCCGGTTTAAGTCCAGAGGTCGTCCATAAATGACTGAAAAACGATGTCTCATCAAACTTTAATTGAAATTTGTTTGGGTTGAACCTACTATTGCTTTGACGCGCAAGATCTAGAACGTTTATGATGTGTTGATCATCAGATATTTCATCCTTCCCGAAGAGGAATGTATCATCTGAAATACCGCTTACTCCATCTAGTTTACCGAAAACCGCATCCATTTTTTCATGGAATATATCTCCACTGATCGTATGTCAAAATGGAAGGGAGACGCATGGGAATTTTCCCCAAGGGGTGCTGAAAGTACATAGCTTACTACTTTGTGTGTGCAGTTTCAACTGCCAATAACCGTTACGCGCGTCTTGCATACTAAATTGAGTAGAACCACTTAACAACGGTATCAGATCGTCAATTATTCGAACACAGTAATGATTGTGCTTCACCGCTTTATTTAGATCGCGAGGATCCAAACATACACGAATTGAGCCATTGTCTTTACTGTTGAATTAACCCATGGTGTATAGTCATCCTCGATCTCGCACAGAATTCCCATTTCTGTCAGCTTATGTAGTTCCTTTTGGTATGCAGTTTGCAAATGAACAGGTACTTGGCGTGGCGTTGCACGGGAGGTACATTAAGATCAGTCTCAATATGAAATTCAGGTCCTGGAAAATATCTAACACCTGTAATCATCATTATATTCCCTAAGTGCATGGGCTTCTGTTAATGGAAATGGATATTCTTTATTTTGGGTATCAACAAGTTTAACTGACTGTTGTGTAGCTTTCGGTTTTGCACTCAACTTATTATTAACTGATATTGGCCAATTAAATTTCAGGAGATCTAAGATCTGAGCTGCAATATTACCGATAATTGCAGGGCCATTCACATCAGCAACCTTCGCCTGTATAAAAGTAGGACTAGAGTTATTCGGTCCTGTTACATGCACAATACACCTAACTAGGTTTGATATTTCGGCACCACCATATGCAGTTTTACTGCAGGATTTTCCAGGTTGCGTTGAGGAGAAAGTAATTGCTCATATACCGGTACTGGTGCAATATTTGTCTCTGCACCTGAGTCTACTTTAAGCAGAGCTTTTTCTTTACACGATATCTTATCGACATTGGTCACTAATGGACCTACATTGATAGGTCCCAAACTAATTTGTCATTTACCGCGTGTGCTAACCGATTTATATCGATTTATCGTGTCAGTGGTGTCGACATGATGTAGCTGTTTGCTTAATTTTGCCAAACACGATTTAGCAAAATGACCGAATTTATTACAATTGTAACATGTCGAATTACGTGCTGGACATCTCTCACGAGGGAGTAGTGCTCCCGCGCAATATCTATATGCAGGTACATCTCGTTGTGTGAATATATTAGAATACTGCTTAGGCCGTGGCCCCTGGTTGTATTGGGAGAATTTGCGGTTATCTGTATGTTTTCACCCTTTACTGAATGCATGTATGCTACACTGTGCGCTCATACGTTGCAATTGTTTTACAGCAGATTATTCTGCCTTCACCATCTCGATGGCTTTCGTTAGCGTCAATGAATTACCCTCTTTAAGACATTCTTTACGCTACACGTTCTGTGTTCATGCCGAATATTAAAGGTATTTCAAAGCTATGTCTCTCAAAAATCGATTATGACGTTTCTCCAGATAGTTTGCTTCTATTATCAGGACTCTAAGATTAGCAATGTATTCCTCGAGTGAAAGATTATCTTGACTAATGTGATGGAGTTAAAAGGGCACCACCATCATCTCATTCGACTGTGGTTTGACAAAACTTTCAAAACTTGTCCGGTAATTATTGAGCACTTTTTGCTCATCTGCCACCATTCCCCAGTTAATAAATGGTTCTAGACCACGTTCACCAGTAAAAAATAAAAGATATTTGCATTGGATAGCTTCGTCTATCGTTAACATTGGGCCAGTAAATAACAATTCATACTGCTGTTTCCTCAACTTAAATCGATGATGCAGTCAATCATCACTAGTCCAGTTCATAGAAGATATTCTGTCAAGAAATGCTGCGTTACCAAACGACATATTTAGGATTTAGACGAGTTGATACAATCTGAAAAGCTAGCTTTTCAACTTACACCACTGGAAGTGTCATGAAAATATGTTCATTTGGCGTTAAATGTCCGTATGGTATTTGACACCATATACATATTGGGCCTGGTAAGGTAGAATACATAAGTTAATGTTTGTTGATTACTATTTATCCACGAGTGAGAGAGAGAGAGAGAGAGAGAGAGAGAGAGAGAGAGAGAGAGAGAGAGAGAGAGACTGACTGGAACATTTACGGAGGCATATTTCTTCATTGGATACGCACGAGTGAACGCAGCGTTCAAAACTATATAATACGTCATTATACCCAAGGTAGAAGGTTAAACCGGAAAGGTGTCTTTCAGGGATATATCGTTTCAGCGGGCGTCTGTTGACCTGAAGGAAAATTCTAAAGGATTGGCCGCTTTGAATATGGGGGGCAATCACGAAATAGGTTCTGTAAATAGGGGGTGAGTTTGATATGGGGAACACACCGCCTATTAATTATTTGGTGCGCGTGCGTGCGCACGGTCGTGCACGCGTGCGTGCGTGTGCGCGCATGTGAGTGTAGGTGCGCGAGTGTACATAGGGTAGGGGTTTGGGTGGGGGTGTGACAGTCTGGGCTCCAACCCTGATAATGGACCTTTCCAGTTTTTGCTCTGCCCCTCCCCCCGACCTCTAGCTAAGCTCCACCAACACCTCGCAGTGTTGGATTGATCGATCCCCGAATGCCCTAACTATCAATGTCCTGAAAACTATACAGGTAAGCTGTTGAATATTCAGTAACTAATTTGACTGGACGCTGTTGCTACCTATGTCTATGCTGCCTACATGCTGCCTATGGCAGCAACAACGCCCAGTCAAATTAGTTTCAAAATATTCAACAAACTTTATAAATAGTAAAGACATACAATTCGTACAACAACGCACAGTCAGTCTTCACATATGCGTCTGTGGCGTACTTGTCTACGTTATTCATGACGTCATAATGACGTCATTCATTATGATGCCATTCTACACGTCACATCGTTGATTATGACGTCATATGATGCCATTTTCTTATTTATTTATAATGCAAAAGACACGGTCTGATCTAATAGTATATACGCTTTTATAATGGATCTTTCCACCTGATCCATTCAAGTGGAATGATCCATTGTAAAAGCGTATATACTATCAGATTAAACCGTGTTCTTCTTCTTCTTCTTTTCGTTCGCTGATCATACCGCCAGTCCTGTAAGTGACTATCGACATGATCATAAGCGTTAAGTGCGTGGATCTATGGTTTATTAGAGTGCGCCGTGCGGCCTGGAACCTCCATCTTCAGCACTCGAGGTTTCTGTCAGGGTTACCTTACCCTTACCTCCTTTAGTCACCTCTTACAACACGCAGAGGATACGGAAGGTGTATTCTAAGCCCCACCTACAGGGCAAAGTAAAAAATCAGATCGTGTCTTCGGCGTTGTAAATAAATAGGAAAATATGGACATTCCGTTAGCTAAGCATTTCGGGGTGTATACTTGCTTGTGGGGCGTGCACCGATCATTAGCATTCCGAGTGAAACGAAGGAAATACACTTTTTCGGATGGTCGTGTTCGTGAAGTAGACCCTGTGTATGTCTCGTTACCGTAATTTATCTCAATTAGCCTTAATAATTAGGCTACCATTTAGCTGCGACCCGATGGAGGATCTATTACTAGCCACATTGTTTGTCGGTAGTTGTTTTTGTTATTATCGGTCTACGTTACATAGCACTAGTAGACATCTGATATTATATATGTCTGTGATTAATTATATATAGGCCTATTATATGTCGTGTATTTCAGCTTTGAGCATATCTAGACGCGGAGATCTGCCTCCTCCCATAATATAACAAAGAAGCAATTACATCCACAGCAAATTGTGGGAGGACTGCCTCGCAGTACTTGTATGTATGAGATGATTACAATATTTTATTAAATCCTTTCATGATGAAGCCAGCCAAACCGGCCTCTTTAGTGGTCTTGAGGAATGCCTATTTGCTGGCAAAGATAAGACTATTTTTGAAAATGTATCAATGGAATAACTGTCTCGTTAACCGAGCCAGCCATTCCAGTCGTCAACTTAAAAAAAATAGTCTTCTCTTAGCCTGCAAATGGACATTCAATAAGGAAATATTTTAATTTCCATGAATACATTTAGTCATTAAAGGATTAACTACGTAATATAACGCTTAATCTGTAAATAATTTACAATCAATAACCTGCTACCACTGCTACTACCACTGCTACTACCACTGCTACTACCACTGCTACTACCACTGCTACTACCACTGCTACTACCACTGCTACTACCACTGCTACTACCACTGCTACTACCACTGCTACTGCTACCACTGCTACTACCACTGCTACTACCACTGCTACTACCACTACTACTACCACTGCTACTACCACTGCTACTACCACTGCTACTACCACTGCTACTACCACTGCTACTACCACTGCTACTACCACTGCTACTACCACTACTACTACTACTACTACTACTACTACTACTACTACTACTACTACTACTACTACTACTACTACTACTACTACTACTACCACTGCTACCACTGCTACTACCACTGCTACTACCACTGCTACTACCACTGCTACTACTACTACTACTACTACTACCACTGCTACTACCACTGCTACTATCACTGCTACTACCACTGCTGCTACTACCACTGCTACTACCACTGCTACTACCACTGCTACTACCACTACTACCACTACTACTACTACTACTACTACTACTACTACTACTACTACTACTACTACCACTGCTACCACTGCTACTACCACTGCTACTGCTACCACTGCTACTGATACCACTGCTACTACCACTGCTACTACCACTG